>QDEB01097785.1:0-10798 GCA_004193795.1 Asbolus verrucosus | reverse complement strand
TTATTGACAGCACAATTGTTGAAATAATGTTGTCAAATTGATAAAAGCCATTTATTTATTTAAGAAATTTATTTTGTCTAGATTAAACTAATCTTACTTCTAAAATTCAAATTTTATGTATAATTTTTGTAGTCATGTAAAATGTTAAAGGATCGTTTTCAATTTATATAGTCATTCCTGCATTGTTACCATTTAGTTACCAAACACCCTTTAAACTCATAATTGTTTTCATCGGTTTTTTCTTTACAGTGTCTTTTTATTTGTTAGTTCGATTGCACCTTTGTTATGGTTAATAAAACTATGTTTTTTTGAGCACAACAAATTTGCCTTTAATTAGCTATATTCCCAAATCATAAAACTGATATTAATTTTATAATTTTTTTATTATGACAATACGCAATNNTTTAATAACTTAATAATAATTAAAAACTGGATAAATTATTAAAATCGCAAATCACTAAATCATTAAAATAACATTACTGCAGTGCTGTCTTACAAAAGAAAAAAGAAAGAAACTAAAATTGTTATTTCATTATTTTTACGGAAATTTCTTTAGTAATTTCACTATTTAAAAATAAAAGCTACAGAATTTGAAACTGTTCCTGAAAATATATGAAACAAATGCATTGCAATTTCTGTTACATAAAATTTAACAGAATGACAAAAATTTAATTAGTTTAAACTTCATAGTGTTTTAAAAAATATAAATAATTTTTTAGAAAACTGTATAAATTTCATACGAATTACATTCATATATCAGAAATGTTTTTTTTTTTTTTATTTAAAAATTGAAAGAGCACCAAATTTTTATTGTTAATTATTAAAAAAAAGGAAACTTAAAAATATCCAAAAAATCATTGTCCAAAATAATTAAGTGAAGTATCTAAATAAATAAATAAATATCTGACCATAATAAATAAATTTTATAAACAACATAGAATTTTTTAATTAATTTTAAGTAGTTTTCTTTGAGAAATGTATAGAATTTTACAAAATTACAATTTGGATCATATGATTTCATTTTCAGCCTCAGATGGACAGACCTAAATTATCTAAAATTAGTGGCATTTCTTACTAAATAAAGATTATATACAATATGTCAATTCGTTGTAGTAACTGCCCTCAAATGACTATTATTTTACCTTTAAGAATAGCAAAATTCAGCTGACCCATATAAATTTGAGAAAGTTTCGTAAACAGCGGTAAATCTGGAAATTTGTGCACAATTTCCGACAGTGTAGAAAGAAACAGAGAATATATTGTATAACACATTGTAAGTAACAAGAACATATACAGAGTTAAAGAGCTGACAAAAAGTCCTAGTAGAAACAGCAGGGGGCATCGCGTGGATGCAGGGTGTCGAGAAAAAGGGACGGAAAAAAGGGAAACTGGATGACAGAAGGAGGATAATGGAATTTATCGTTTTAGTTGATTTATTTATATTATGTTGTAAGTTATTAATTTTCGTTACGTAATCGTGTAAGCTTCTATGTCACAAGCTATGACATCAGTATCAGTATATAACAAGAGCGTGATTAAAAAGACAAAATAGAATCCGATTTAGATCCCTGAAGACATCGGTAACGACATGCTTAGTGAAAATACTCTTTAAATCCCTATTTAATATCCTAAGTAGTTCCTTAATGTTGCACTTTAAGACAATTTCCGGAAAAGCAAACTAAGGAGGGCTTAGATGGTAGATAAGTGAAATTCATGCGGCTACTACATTAAGGTGTTTTATTAATTAAAAAAATGACAGGTTTAGTGAGGCGTAACCGAGATATTTCTCACAAACGAGGGTTGAAATTGCTCATTAAGCAATTAGAGACGGTTCTAAGGAAAATTATATGTTTTAGATATCGCATGTTATGATAAAGAAGCAATATTCGCATGCAAACAACTGTTTGTTTGTGAAATGCAAAACTAATATAATATATGACTGAAAACGCAACGCTATATTGCATACTCTCAAAACGATTAAAATTTGTACATATTCAAGTTTCGCTTTGTCGCTTACAAACTGCAGTTTCCTTCTAGAATATATTATAATTTCAAATGGAAAGCATGCAAGCAAAATCACATTACATACCTTCAAAGTTTTATTTACTTTATTATCATGTTGATACAGCCGCAAAATTTTATTTATCGCAATAAAAGTCAGAATTCGATGTAGTTGGAACAGTCTCTCTAAATACATCGAATTAAAAGAACGTCATTTGAAATGGAACTGCAAACCGCATGTACTCAATTCACTCTATTCATGCCCGAAATCTGTGTTTTAAATTTCGGAGCAAGGCAATGAATTTTAATTAAATTAATTAAGGGGATAACAATGACAGAATACTCCATGAAAAATAAACCAATTTTTTTGCATTTGCTCAAATACTTTCAACCTTTGTAACCGCCGAAGAGTGCGAATCATAATTTATGCAATTCCATTGTTAATGTGAATTTGTTTGTCACAAGCTCCATAAATGCCATAAATTTCTTTTGGGTCTATACTAAATCACAACATATATATCTCGGAATTTTCAAACTTTCCAATACCCGAAAACTTTCACAAAAACTTTACGAGACAAAATCGTTTCTTAAGGTTTTCATTTATTTACTAACATCTACTACCCAAAAGGGAGAAATAAAGAAGTTTTCTCAAGTAAATAACTCATAGTTTGACCATTTCATTCGCATAAACTTCGTTTATTGATTGCAGAAATCCAGAAAATTGCTTCCAAATTAACCGACACGTGCTACCAACCCCTAAAACAAACCATATACGCACTCCATGCGTTATATACAACAGTACGACGGATTAACCCCTTCAGCTCAATAAACACACACACATTTTATCCGCGGTAAAATATAACGCCAGCGAACGTCTAATTACAGTTGCCATACTACGCATTTTTAACATAACTCCCAGCCGTCACACCGCCAACTTTAATTAGAGCGCAGTCTTACCCTGTAATACGCAGCAAATCTCTTAATGTCAGTGCAACTTCAATTTCGTGGCGATATAAACTGGAAATTTTCATATTACTCACATTAAGTGAAACGCCATGTACTCGTGACAAAGTTACTGAAGCCAGTATCGGTTTCAAAGTGACTAGGAATAGTTTTGCAATAAAATGGTATTTAGTTCAAGACTGGCTGTAATAGCTCTACAACAAATTAGTATAAGTTTAAAACAGGTTGTTAACAAGTCTGGAGCGAAATTGAAACCCTACAGCTGATACCTAGATACATGGACATAATCAACAGATACAGATAGCATGGTCAGTACTTTCTCGGCCTCCAATCACTCTATTTGCATTCTGCAAATGGCACAAAACCTGATTTATTTTTCAGTTCAACTCTCAACAATAACTCCACTTTTCGGTTTAAAAATGTCCGAAAATAACCACGGCAAATTTTTAACTTTGTGCTATGTGCCTTAAAAAATCAAATTCCCTCTTAGATTGGGAAATTTTCGTAATTTTCCAATTTTTTTATACTTTTTGAAACAATTTATACAAATTGCTGTCAATTTTTCACATGTCCTGCATAATTTTCTTGCAATTTAAATTTTTGTAATTTTTCGAAAAAAAAAAAACAAATTATGCAAATTTGTTGCAATAATAACATTTAACTGCATTTTTCATTCTAATAAATTTAAAATCAATAATTTTGTACCAGTTACTGTGAAAACCATCGCATTCATATACAGATATCAAAGACTACTAAATGGGTCTGTTCAGGACAAATTGATGTTTACATCTATAATCTATAGTTTTTATAATTATTAAAATTTATATTTTTTTAACTGGGCCACTTAAGGGCAAAAGCAATTTTAGATGGATTTTATGATTATTGAAATTAGTCATAATTAACCGAATTCTAGACAAAAAATATCCGTTATAATAAAGATTTACAAAACAAATTCATTTTGTTTTTTATTTTCTCTTGTCTGTTCTGAACAATTTGACATCTTGAAGCAAAAACCTCATTTATAGGTATAATAAAAATTTATGGATCAAATTCAAGTTTTATCCTTTTTTTCATCGAAAACACCATTTTTTTTAAGTATCATAAAAATTTAGAGGATAAATTAATATTTTAAGTATAATAAAATCTGATGAAATCAGTTGGGTCGAAGGCGAAGTCAGTCAGTTACAGGCCGCGCATTATAGGATGGCCGACGCCGACCGAGCATTACATCGGCAACTATCGGGAAAACTTGACGATTCAGATTCACAGTTCAGTGGCGTAACTGTAAGTAAATTTTACACAGTGAAAGGGTACATAAATAAAAAAAATCATTTGAAAAGTACATTTAATGAATGGTAATATATAAATTTAATATACATATTTACATTTATTAAAAAGTACCTTTATTAAAAATTGACATAATTTACACATTATTAAAAAAAAAAAAAAAATAGATTTCATATCTGTTTTACACTTCATCGTCATCGCTGAAAATGAAATCTTCGTCGCTTGAATCCTTATTCCGATTAATTATAATTTCTTCAGTTCTTACATCGATCACGTGTTCGTTATGTTTTTTCTAAATTAATTAGATTACCGCCTCCCTTTCCAATCAGAGGCGGTAACCGAAGCAAATTCTTCTTCGGCAAGTTTCCATGTAATCGATAAAATTTAGTGTTTTTTTATTATTATAGGCCAATTTCAAGTAGTGAGTTTATGACACAGCATCTTCGCATTGCAACTTTGCGACACTAGTTTGTGTCACGGTTTACCAAAATTTCTGGCTCCAATTTTCAGATTCAAAAACCACATTTTCACAGGTGGCCTTGTAGTAAAAATAATAATTTTTTCAAGTAACGCAAACTACGAAATAAATCTGCCGAGATACGAAGTCGCAACTCAACTTCAAATTGGTCCCTTACTCATCACCATGCCTACGCTACTGGAAATATTCAAAAAAACCGCGAGAGTTCGTTCACTGCGCATCCAGAGCTCTTGTCACCCTATAATGCGCGGCCTGTATGTTTCTTTTTATCATTTTGTCTTTGGTTTTCAATTGTCCGTATAGGACAAAATGATTTTTAGATATAAAATCAATAGATTTTATAGCTATTAAAATTAGTCATAATTAAACGAATTTAAGCCAAAAATATCCCTTTTTCAAGTATCATAAAAATTTACAGGACAAAATGATTTTTAGGTGTAAACTCAATCATTAGCAAATCCAAGAAAATTTAAAATATTAGTAATTAAAACCAACGAAATCGAGTCAAACGCAATCCATTCAATCAAAAAGAATTAACCCATTAAAGGGCAAAATTATTTTTAGGTGTAAAAACAATAAATTTAATAATTATTAAAATTAGTCACAATTAAACCTAAAAACATCAGGTGTAGAAACAGTTCCCACCTGAAAATATTATTAAAATTGGATATGAGATAAGAAGTATGTTTCTAAAGCATCATAAAAATTTACAGGATAAGCTGATAGCAAAAAAGCAAAACAACCCGTTTTTAGGTATAATAAAAGTTTATAGAAAAAATTCGGTGAAGCACTACTCACTAGACGCCTCCTGGGGGATACCGTATTGATATTTTGAAACAATAACAATAATAAATTTTAAAGCAAAATGTCCTGTTTTGAATTATTATAAAAATTTATAGGACAAATTCAAGTTTTGTGGTACTTTTCAACGAAATACGCCATTTTTTAAGTATTCCCATGTTTACCTCCCTAAAAATATGTAAAATACTACAATAATAATTGACTGATTCTTATCTGCAATAATATATGTAAAATTGTAAAATGTCAACGTTTACAGTTTTATTCATAATTTTTATCATACATACAATAAGATGTTAAGCATTGTTTCCCACCAAACTTTATTTGAAAAATCACCTTATTAATTGTTCATGTACAAAATTATAAGTTAGACACTAATATGAAAAACATTACAAATAGAATTACTGTTATTATTGCAAATTATATAACAAATTATTATTGTCACAAAATTATATATCATTTAAGATCGATTTAGCTCACAGTCCAGGAGATTTGAAATATTTTAGAAACTTGAAATCATCCTACCTACTGAAACCACTGGAAGTCTGATCCTCCAATTTTATATTATGAAAAACTGATTCACACTCACAATATGCTACAGTAAACGTAATGCATCATGTGCACTATTAAATTGATATACTTTAACTGTATAAGAATAGTATTACCTCCAATATATTCTAACAGAACAGTATTAGAATTTCTCGGTTTATTGACTTCTAAGATTCGCCACATAGCATTCCTTGTTACTTTATTAGGTGCTCGGAGTTGTGTCTTGCACAATAAGCATTCACTGGCATTTGCTATCATTGGATTTTTTAAATATTGGTATGATATTAATTAATCTTAAGGAATCCGGCAGATATGTTCTAAATAACGCCCATACACCCCTTACTTCAGTGCTTTTAGGTAAATACTCTTCATAGATGTTGAGGCAAGGTATTTTATAATAGCCTATCATCCTTAGAGAAAAAAAAAGAAATAAATTATTATCTACATATTTATATTTAATTAATTTATTGATTAGAAGGTTTAAGTAAATAAAATTTGTAGGAAAGCTTTTCAAAAGTTAATGTGCATATGTATACATTAACTTACCTGATAATTATAAACGAGAGTGTTTTTGGTCTTCTCAAATCTCACACGTGGCGAGACACAAAATAACGTCTGACAAAATACTAATTCAGTTCAAAGACGATAGGTCGTGCACAAAGTCAAAATTACAAGATGCAGGCAATGCTGATCGCGGTACCACTCATGCGCATAGCCATTTGTCATCAATCGAATATAGCGACTGTTCCAAAAGGATTTACCGAGTTGAATATCAGTTTATCTCAAGTTTAAACACTTATCGAACAAACATACAATTTGACAAGTACATTATAACAATTAAGATCTGTTTATTGATATTAAAAGTACAAAACATTTTTCTGTAACTGTAGTGTCTACAAAAATGAAAAATACACAAAAGCAATATCTCGATATCAATTTATTTATTACATCAAAAAGAAGTTTTTTTTTATTGTACTTCAGTTAATTTATTCAACAAATCTCTAATTTGTTCTAATATTCCTTTAGTAGGACAATGAATGTCAAACATGCCCAACTGAAATTCACCAGATCTAACAATTCTTTTAGTAAATTCACTCAAAAAATATATTATTTTGAAAGAAATATATCAAACCATTTATATATCTAAAAGCATTATTTATTTTCGATGGTAGACCTGGAAATAAATCGTAAACCATTCCATGTGCTTTGGTCTGTATAAACACTCGTCTAACTCTAAAAGTAATAAATAAAAATTAAAAAAAAATAAAGCAGTATAAAATATAAAAATTCTTTCAGTATAAAGATACAATTAATTTTCTTTTCTTTTCTTTTGGAAATCCAAGGGCATCTAAAGAACGGTCATACCAACTTTCATATCGTGAAAGATGCAGATCCTTGGATCCAAAATGAAAATTTTATTATTGACAATAATCATAATATCTCCAGATGGTTTCTAATAAATATGTGATATTTTCTTAGAAGTTTGAAGTAAAAACGAAAGATATTCATTAATTAATTGTGCTTCGATAAAGATATTTCTATTTAATTCTACCATTCAAACCCATTTTTCGTAGAAAATATACTTTTATTGTTTGTTTTAATTAAAAATGAAGATGTATTTTAAGCTTACAAATGTCTAATTTTATTAAATCCATCTGAGTTGTTGATGTTGTAGTGGTTGTGATTAAACCTCCTAATGATAAAGTGGATTCATTAGATTTTGCTTCAGTTTTAGATCCACATAAAGACCGAATAGCCCAAATATCATCATTGTAGGAAGAATGAGCCAAGTCTAAAATATTACATAATCTATTTCATGTAGTAATACTGCGTAAACTTATTTAATTATTTGGGGTTGATTCATTTCCAAAATACCATTTTTCTGAACCATCTAGGTGTATTTGTCTACATTTATTGGGATCTGCGGGAAAGAAAGCATATCCTAAACTTTTCCATTGCCATCCATTGCCATTGCCATAACTGCATTGACCTTTCTTGCAACAATAATTATTTCTGTACGTTGTACCACCACTGAAAAACACAATTGATATGTCCGGATTCCATATTGTATTCAAAAATTAAATTAGATTTCTCTTTCCGCACATTAAAAGCTCTCGTTGCTTTGTGCTTGATCTGATAATGGAAAATACTATTTAATCCATTTTTATTCATTTTATATTTGAAATTGAAAGTTGTAAAGGTCTATCTGATACACCACATCTCGGAGATTTTTAAAAACTTTTATAGTTTCTAGTGCTTCTTTAATATCTGGCGGTTCGTCATTATTTTCCCTTTCAGTGAAGAGATTTTGTGAATGTTCGTCGATGTAGCCATAGTCTTCTAAATAATTGATAGCTGATTGACCAAAATTAAGCGAAGCTTTATGAGCCGAAGTCGAATTCTCGGACATATCAGAGGCAATACCTGACCCAGCAATTAACAAAGGAGATAATGAATAGAAGTGAATAGAATTTTATGTTCTAACCCAAATCTAAACTGCATTTATAATATGATAAATTTTCAATTATCATTTAAGTGAACTTATTGTAAACATTCTTCTCTAGGGAAATAGTTAAAATTGCTAATAAATTCTTCTTCTCGTAAATTTATCTTTTTCATTTAATTTATCAGCCTTATATAAATGCAATAACTGTCTATAAAATTGATTAATTAAGTCATATTTTTCAATCCTTTCTGATAATTTTAATCTATTATCTAGGATTTCTATTACCCCAGCACCAAGACTGGTAGAGCAAAAAAATATAATCCAGATACACTGAATAATAATTTATTTACAGATAATCCAATTCCAATTTTATACAAATATATGTAACTTTTTCTATGTACATACATTCGTTTTTCTAAGTATTTTTCCATTTATAATAGTTTAATAACAATAATATTGATTCTCAAACAAAGTTTGAGGGGTCTTTCGACCCGAATTCATCAGTTTCAAATATTAAAATAATAACACTTGTAGACTTGGTTCCATCAGATCTAAATCAAAAAACATATCGTTTGAGTTTCGACTGTTGATTTGTTTTAATTAGGTATGAAGCAGTATTAAACAAATCTAAAAAATTGAAGTCGTCCAAGTTAAAATCATGCTCTGTTAAGTACAATTCACATCGCTCATCAAAAGTATCACTTAGGGTTAATATGATACCATCTCTTGATCCAATAGTTTCTTCCCTCCAAACACTAATAATTTCATATTCTTTATTTGCCACTAAATCCAATAATTTAAATTTTCTCGTCCCTTGTCCCTATTCATTTGATTTGCATGGTAGCTGTTTAAAATAATATAATATATCATAAAAATCCATACCTCTGTTTACATTAATATTTACAAAAATACACCACAAATTTGGGAGGTGAGTACGTGTGCAGCAGTGGTCACGAAGTTCATCCAATATTTTGAGGTAATATCAATTTTTAAAATCAAAATTTGGGAAGAATTCTTTGCTTCCATTCTAACCTTCAAATTGAGGTACTAGTTACTATTAAAACTACTTGTATGACTGTAAAACTATACAATTTTAGCCAGTCGACGTCGGATAATCTACTGCCAGTCAATTTTTTTTTCGATCTTATCAGCATGTGCTTTTTCTGTCCGAACTGTAACAGCGATAACGCTCAAGAATACGCTTCTATTAACTGTAGTGAATGCGAGACCTTTGGACACCCTAAATGTGTCGGTGTTACAAAAGAAGAATCAATGGTTGATTTATTAGCAAAAAAAAATCGAAGTTCTTGACTCAAAACTTGTAATTCTACCCACTAATTCACCATCTACAGTGTACTCTTTTTTAAACAGACACCGACGGTCGCAGAAAATTTGTCAGTTGAATAGGAGTGTCCGTTTATGAAGAGGATCTGCGAATTTGTTATAGATAGATAACCGTCATCAGGAATTCCCCAAGGCACCAATTTAGACCTACTCTTGTTTACTTTATTTATTAACGATATAGTTTTTCCATATCGTGCAATTGTTTACTATTTGCAGATGATCTCAAAATTTATCATGAAGTAAAATTATCTGACGATTGTATGATTGTTCAGAGTAATATAAATTCAATTGTTCAGTGGTACATTGACAACGGTTTTCATCTGAATCTCTCTAAGAGCAAGGGAGTATCCTCCCGCAAAAAATCGTTGATTACATATTTGTACAAAATTAATGACTCAGACTTAATTCCATTGGAAAATGTAGTTGACCTAGAATTTTATTCGACAGTAGATTCACGTTCCTTGAACATATTAATAATCTATATAAAATGCGTATAAAGCATATGGGTTCATATGTAGGAACTGTAAAGATTTTGCCAATATAAATGCACTTCAGATTTTATTTTTTAGACTGGTAAGGTCCAAACTAGAGTATGGAGCTATAATTTGATTTCCCATTTACGATGATTTTATTAAACAGCTGGAACTGGTGCAGAGACGCTTTCTTAAATTCTTATGGTACCAAATTACGAGGTTTATCCAATTAGAGCTTTCTCTTCATTTGCCTTCGCCTTTGATATTGTCTTTTTTTTCTTTATCCCATCTCCAAAAACTTTTTGGGATAGTTTGGTACCAGCATATCCAACTGCACCTAATCCCAATGCTTTTGCTACAGCTATTGCTCCTGGAATTAAAGCACATAAAAATCCATCTATCTGCGTTAGAGAAAATTTGATACTACAATATTTTTTCTTTTCTTTTTTACATTTTTTA
>QDEB01097775.1:0-16239 GCA_004193795.1 Asbolus verrucosus | reverse complement strand
CAAAAACAAAAATTCACCGACTTTAAAGATCTGCATGCTCCTACTTCCAAGCTTATAAATTACTTTGTGATTTTAATTTTTGAGCCTAAATTAGGATCAAAAACTAAAGGACTTTACGTGACCACCATCTTGGTTAAATTGTTTTAAGTATGGTTCTGTACGAACCACTAAAAATTTAAAAAATAAATCTGACAAATTTCTTCGTGGTTACTTATGTAACACAAAACTTTTTTTTTAATTCTTTAATATACCCAAATATGAATCTAAAACCACATAAGTAAGCTACTTGGAACAGGTAAACTATTGCGGAATAAAGTTTGACCCGCAATTTAATATTAAGCTTTTCTCAAAGACTAGGCAGTAATTTCCGGGTTTAACTTCGGAGCTTATAGTGTCTTTAAATACTGAATACCACTGAATACCAAAACAAGTGTTCCTCCTTTTCAGGTTTCGGTACACCATTTGGGATTATACGAGACCTCCTCGAGCATAACGTTGAGTGTAACTTTATAATAACTTTATTATACTAGAAGGGATCCACCCCCAATTTCACTGACCTTTTAATCCCAATGCACATCTGCAACGGTTCATGGTCTTGTTTTCCTGTTCGTAACTTCTCTTTGGAATTGCTGACATCGTGAATCTCTTGAATCCTCAAATGTGATCTCAAAGAAGAGAAGTCTTGGTCATACGGTCATAAGATTCTATGTGGCGATATTAGGGTTTCTATTAGGAACGAGTCGATGACGTCACTCACGTCTTAACTTCTTTTTCAACTTTTTCAAACTTTTTAATGCCTTCCGAGTCGTCAGTTCTGCAACAGAAGCCTGTTCAGAATCATCATCATTCAATTTGTTTTTGTTCTATTCGTCTTAAAAATGGCCAAAAAAATCTCAAAGAAAGAAAATGGCACACTGTTTGGAGTTCAAAGTTAAAAATTGCAGAGCAACACAGACAACTGCAATGTGAAATGTATTTTCAGTGTACACATCAAACCAAATATATTTAAGATATCAGGCTCAGAGTTTTGAACAAGAGATTTATATCTATCTATTTCCACTGACAGAATCAGTGCAGTTCTATTATGCACTTTGTCCAAATAACAAAAATTTCAATGACTGTCCTCCTGAGAAACATCATGGTCATGAAGTAATTAATTTAACTAATTGTTCCAATTGTTTAATCACCAAATCCGATTTAGTCATATATTTGTATAAAAATGAAGAGTTCAAAAATTTCTCTTCTATTAGTAGAAAGCCTATATAGGTATATATAACGAGTTAAAAAAACCCCTGATATGTTAACTTTAGTTAAAAAGTTAAAGTAATTGTTAAAATTAAATCTTAATATAATTTTTTTATTTATTTTATTTCCCAAAATTTTTGTAAAAGATTAAGAAATTTTGTTTTGTAGGAAACAACTTGCTACACTTCAATAAAATCATCATACGAGGCTCTGACAAGATTATTTCCAAACTTTAGAAATTTACATTCATCATGTATTTTTTTAAATTTGAGTTGGAAATGTATATTTTACAATTAATCACTATCACTCGGCTTCTACGTGAGTTTAAACTACAAAACTTTTGATGACTAATGAAAAATTCATCGCAGTCTTCATCTAGTAGGATGTCTATTTAGCATTAATTTAACATATATTAATTTTCAAGGGGTTTATTTTTAAATTACGAATATAATTGGAAAGAGAGCATTTTCAGTCAATTTATGAAGTAGTAGATTTCTGCTGTAGTTTCGAAACCTATTCAAATATTAACAGTCACTGTTCTCAAAGCCACAATAAGAGGATATAGCATGTATTATTAGCGGATCACCTCCACATGAAGTTTCACTGAAATCTTTCATCTTTAATTTACATCGCTTGTTTGTTGCAGCAATGACTGTTTTATTTCAAATGTTGGCATCGTGAAATAAAGCAAATGATGCCTGCTATTATATCCGGTGTGAAAGGCGAAATGGAAATTACTTTTAAGTGTATACAAGCTGGAATTAGCATCATTAGCCAGCATTTACTTACTTCGAATGACTCTTTGACCACATGCACGAGCGAGGATGTTCATTTCGAAGTCGTTAAAAGAACAACAGAAACAAATTACTACTAAAAGTAGCATTAAAATGTACTACAGTGTCGCACTTTTTAATTTAGTTTTAACCTAGTTAAAGCTCTTTTTTTCTCTTGTATTCGCTTAAATTAAAATTTAGCACCAGCAGTAGACTTACGGAGATTGTAAAGTATGCACTTATAAAGTAACGCAATAACAAAAACAAAATGTCTGAATTGTTTCCAAGTAATTAATTAATCGATAATCCAGGAAGAATTCAGACCCGCGTCTAAAGCAACAGTTTTAATTTCGTCTGAATGCAGATACGGATACAAGAAATTATTAATTCTTAAACTTCACATTTCCGGAACTAGAAACGTTGAATTATTTAATGAAATCTACTCTACAAATGTCGAAGAGCGAGAAGGAACGGATGACTTTTACAAAGGCCAAGTCATATCTTCCTGTCAGTTCAGTGACTAAGGAAATACGGATTGTAAAGAAACTGAATAGTATTGACATAGTATATACGGAAATTGTTCTGTTTGATTTGCATACGGTGGTTTACGTACGTATGTCTTACTACAATATTTCTGTGCTGAACAATGTCAAAAGAGGAAAAAAGTCAAGTAGAAAGTGGCCATTCGACTGTAAATAATAAAAGAAGCACGAAGGACTAGAAATAGTTAATTTATTTACGTAATTTTCATCGAACTTGTTAATTTTTTTAAAATTCGTTTTTCCCGAATTAATGTTTAATAACTTCGTTTAGAAGGGTGGGTGCGGTTTCTTTCGAGGCGACAAAGAGACATTTGCTGTGTCTACAGATGTTCGATAATGTTGCTATAATAAATTTATTGTCGGGGTAAAAGCAATAAAAGCATTCCGAACAATTTAGTTGTCAGGTTAGGCGACGATTAGGGCTGAAATTTTAGCCTTAACTATTACATTTTTCGTCTTTTTGACATTCTCTACCAATTTAAAAATGACGTATGAGCGATCTTTCCTCAATAACAAGAGCTATCTTTACGATATTTTTACGGTTATTTATGTGTCTGTAATTGTCGCTCAACGGTTGGCCATTCGTAAGGTACATAGTTTGTCAGCCGACATTTGTCATAAACCCATAATGTCTGCGTTGGTAAGTAACGGAATTGGTAGTTATGATGTTACCCATTCATTTCCACTTAAGCTTTAACGGCAGGACACTATTAGGTGCGTTTGTGCCATGATGGAGGGCCATTTAGGGGGACCGAAACGTCGAATTTGTGATAACGATCGAGCAATTTATGTCAGATCTCCGAACAAATTGCGTAAGTGTAAAGTGTGTAATTTGCGGTCGCTTTTATGCCCATCAACTCTATTTTTCGTTGTGTGTGATGAGTTTACTAATATCCGTGAGGAGAGCTGGACGATTTCGTTCGATGTTTGCCACTTACACGTTAATTGCTACCGAATCCGAGACATGCCATAAATTCCACGTTCATTTACGAACATTTCTCAACGGTATCGGAGTTTTAATTACACGTCGATACATCGTCGTTCTCCGGAGAAAATCGCCGAAATAAGATCAAATAGTAATAAATTTGCAGGCAGACATGGAAAAAGAACGCCGCGATCGATAGGCAAATGGCCGAGTATGGAGGTATTATGATATGCCTGTCGAGTTAGAAACATATTATTCGTGTAATTGTGGCATTATTCAGTCGGCTTCATGGGGCAAATCAAATGTGCCCCCGACCAGGTGACGAATTGAAAGTTGTCATTCAGTCGGAACATATCAAATAGTGAGAGACAAACAGACAGTTAAGCTGTCAGTAGGTCTGTTCAATTGAATTATCCTTCGCAGATGTATTTGCCTAGCATTTAACCAAGCATTCTAGAGCAAACAGAGAAAACGCTCGATAAGTCAAAGAAAGGTTGTGTCAGCCAAGACGGAAATAGAAGAAGAGAACAAGTTGGATTCTTTTCGCTTAGACTTAATTTGATTTGGATTGTATATTTGTTGCCGAAGACGACTAACCAGCCCAAAATGAATTATCCAAACGGCGCACTTAATTTAATTGGAAGGACGATAATGTTGCCTTAACTGGTCGGCCAATAATTAGCCCGATTATTTTATCAGACACCAAAAATACACATAAATTATAAAGAGATGAGACCAGTAACTGGTCGTTGAATTTTAATTTGAAGACGTTCAGAGAATCCTGCAATGCTGCAACTAAGTTATTATTAAAGGTTAAAAATGAATTCTATTAATTACCGCTAGAGAGAAATCGGCACACTTTGCTGGCTAAAAGGCCAATCAGTAATATAATGTGTCTGCCCTTGATTTATGACGTTACAGATCTGGATAAGTGCACCAGGCAGGCTGGTTAATGAGGGCATTATTATAGGGAGTTGGTGGAAAATGGACGCGCCACTTTACCTAGCGGATCCTTTGAATAAATAATCATTTTTCTTTAAAATTCTCGCTTGGTCGACACCTTACAACATAATAATTCGCTTACTGCTATCCATTCTACTTTGTTTATTTACTTTGTACTTGTCTTCTTCCTATGGCCTGGTGAAAGAAACCAATTCCTGTAGGTACCTGAGATGTACCAGACCGTTTTGTTATTTTATTAAACTACCCAAATCGAACTTTTAACTGATGCTGACTCGCTTATTATTTTAACCCAACGACGAGTATCATATTTACTTAAACAATTTCTTCCAGAATTATTACTCTCTGTTTAAAAATTTCCATCTTCCGGATTTTATCAGTGATTTAATTACCATCGACGAGGAATTCATCCATTATTGATAACCACACCTTGTTCTGACCTTTACAGATTTTTTTTAGTTGCCTTCCATCACTCCGCTACAGATAAATCAATATTCATTTCTGGTCAAATCTATGCTTTATTTCCGGTTCACCGGTTTCGGTCACTCGAAAAATGAAACGCTTGTCGCCGTTGGCAACAATCTTAAAAAGTTATTAATTTTGTGCGCTTCGACATCACTAAACTTAGCTCCGGATATTAAATTGGTAACAACTTTCAAGTGGCCTTGAACTTTTAAAATTACGCCATGTTGATAAACTTCTGTTCAAAGCTATTGAAAAAGCTTTAACAATACTTTAGTATCATTTTCTGTTATAATAACGTTCCATTCGAATAACGTTCTCTTCTTTGAATATATTCGAAAAATAAAAGTATAAAATTAAATATATAAGTTATTTTACAGAGAAATCGATAAATTTAATTTATTCAAGAATGGCCGTATATGCCTCGATATTATCCGTTAGATATTTACTCTATTTGTCATGAGGGCAACAATAGCAAAAACAAACTGCAAGATGTACCTGCTAGTTTATGTTCATTATGCATATGAGAATGTAACCAGATGTAACATTCAAATAATAATTAAGAGCATATAGCACCCTTATGTTGAAAGTTATAAAGCATAACTTAAAAGAAAACGCGCCACTTCTACAGGCTTCATTTTAGAGTGATGCAATTTAAATAAGTTTTTTGATTGAAAAAATATGAAATAATGATTCCTTTCATTTATATTTTTAAAAAATCTTTAAATAAAGTTAGCAAATTGAAGGGAAGATGATTAATTTTGGAGCTTAATACAAATGTGACTGTACACTAGTAAGAAATTACGTAAAAAGAGAAGTATATTTTAACATTTGTTCTAATGGGTGGTACGAGAGGTAATCTTATTATATTTATCCTAATATTAACATGTATTTTTTTAGTTACTGTTTTCTAAAATTTTCGTTCATTTTTAGAGCAGACTGTGCTGCCACCACGGTTGGTATTTTCTAAGAGGTGTGACTTGTTTTCCTACTCTCTTATTTAAATAGAAACTCAAATAACACCCTTTTTCTTTCGGTTTTAGTTAATTTTAGTTAACAATTTCGGGATTAACTCCGTTCAATATTGGTGCAACACTTTTTCACCAAAAATGCCGGAAACAGGCTTTCAACTAGAGATTTAAAAAAAAAACAGATTTTACGGTAGGTTATACTAAAATGAACTAGCTATATTTTTTGGAAAAATTCACTGTTATTATCTTCATTCTCCATTTTATGATAAATATATGTATTTCAGATTTTATTCTGAGAATAATAAAAAATAACACACGAGGTCAAAAATTAATTTCAGTCTTGTAAAAGCAAGGAAATTTTTCTCCAGCTATTTTTAAGGTAACAATTGAATTATAAGCTGAAAAAATATAACAAGAAATTGGAAATTTAATTTTAAAAAAATGAGTATGCAAAATATCACTACTTAATTTTTACATATTTTAATTAAGCCTACAAAATCTTTAACTTTTTTGCGATGTGTTTTTATAAAGTGGTGAGAATACTTAAGTCTCCACCATAGGTTGCATCTACTTCCTTTCTTACCGTTGCCCCGCAGACAAAACTGACTCTACTCATGCCATATGGTCTTAAAATTAAGTTATATCTGAATAACATTCGGAATTGTCACAAAATTTTTGTTTAACCGATTACGAAAGATTTACGTTAAAAAAATTCAGACGCAAAATACTAACTCAAAAAATGTATTAAGATACGTGGAGTCTACGTTAAAATCCCGTTTTGTCCCGAATGTAACTATCCTTTTCAAGTGAACATCTGCACTATTAGGTAATTACTGAATTCTCTTGCGTTTGGCGACGCTGAAATATGTAGTTATTTGGCGAATTCATTGTATTGTTCATAACACTGTTGGCAAGTGAGTTTCAAGTTTTCCTCATTCCATAGTGGAGTTGGAGCCTTTTCAAAGTGAAATTTTTGCGGCGTCGGGAGGTGAACTTGTTTGTTTCTGGATGCTTTCGAACAAGAGAATCTGATTTAAGGAGTGATAAGGAGTTAAAGTTCAGGATATTGGGAATCTTAAGAAATTCGAATGAAAGTGATTTTCAAGATCCCGTAACTAATTTGTCATATTGATTTATAAGCTGGTAAAAAAAATAAACGAATTATAGCCAATAGTTATAAAAAGAGCAGAAGTTGGAGAAACTGATGCCATTTTGCAAATGGCGTCAACTCTTTTGTGCGTAGTTAACTTTTAAATAGCCTTAATAAAGTTGGCAATACGATACGAGCATATGAAGCTAAAGCGCCGCAAAAATCGTACATTAATTGCGTCCCAAAATAGTTATAAATCCTTCCTCGGTTGTGATAAATCATTCAGAATGAGTTTCCAATATCAATGGAACCCTGCAATTTTGTTGGGTAGTGTCAGACATAATTATCTTCACTCCCAGTATCAACTTACCAATTAGTAGAGTTGGCCGCATCTGAAACGCGGTGCTTTTTAGTCGTTGGATCGCTTGCATCCATAAATGTATCATCTGAACCTTATATTAATGGGCATTGCAAGTTGGTTTGATCTTCCCAAGTTTAAACTGAGTCTAAAAGGAACAGCATCAAAGACTGTGTCATACAATATGTATTTTTGTTAAATTAGTTTTGTCAAAATATAATGACACGCTACCTGTTCGGATTAATCATCCGTTAATTTTTAATTATTTCATAATTATGAGACTATAATGAAGCTTTAATTAATTACGCGAAAACAGACATGATATGCTAGGAAGCTGAATAATTACCATTTTAATTGAACGACTCGGGAAGCTGCGAACTTGAAACAATAATTATAGATTTTTTAACGTTGTACCTGTATACTTAACAGCCAAGTTTCCATAATTTTTTATTTAGACCGAAAAGAGTTTTTTAATTATCAAGATAATTGATACGGGACGATGTAAAAACAAACGATAGCGTTTTTTTTTTTAAATTAATGAAACAAAAAATCTAATACTTATTTTAATTAAAACAATAATTTTTGTAGAAATGTAAATATAACATTTTTTTCACTTTTTATATGGAAAGTTCATTTATAGGCCATGATTACTTTTCTTTTGTTAATTTTAGATGTTTAAAAATGGTAACAACTATTAGTGTAAAAGATACAAATATAGATAAAAAGCCAATGGGGAAAGAAGATCCCTGCGTCGTAGATTTATTTTCAAGTTGCAACGAACGCAATACTTGTGACAGTGTATGTTGAAAGAAGATGTTTACGGAAAGTACCATGTTTTATATATATACACCCGCAATTAAGACTAACCTCTGTCACATTTATTATTGTTACATTTTTGTCTCAATTATAAGTAGCAGTCCGTTAAATATACTATTTTTGTATAATAACGTGTTTTTTGTGCCAACGTGATCTTACGGTGCCTTCTAGAAAAAGGCCCATTTAAATTGAAAGCATATCCTCAATAACAACACCAAAAGCGTTAAGTACAAAATAAAAACGATTTTAGCATTGTAACATTAGAGGTTACATTAATTAATGTAACCTCTAACGTAACGTAACGTAAATTTAACGTAATGTAACGTCAAATTTGACGTCTTGCGTTATGCATTTTGTTAGAACGACTGTAGTCAAATTCAATTATGAATATGGTTCGTGGTATAATGAGCGCAGTTTCGCTGACGTTATTGATTTGATTCATACGGTTAGTGCCAAGTGTCATATCTGGTGCATTGAACTATACACCGGGTGTCCCAGTTATCAATTAAGTCAGTCCAATTATCTTGCAAGGTAATGAGATTACACTAATGAAACTAAGTACATCTTGAAGATTCGAGGGGGGACATTAGGAAATTTTATCGCTTTGTTTCTAATGATTTTTCCTTTTTAAGATTGGGCGTCACTTTTATTTTTCATAATGGAACATACCTTTTTAGAAATTGAATATTATGGATACACACTAAATAAGGAAACCCTTTTTTTTTAGTGACACAAATGTGATAATACAATTTTCTTTTAAAGTATAAATTTTATCATAATGAGCAATATACACATATAGGTGTTTAAAAACTGGCGCACTGACCTACTAGTACATTATTCAGAAAAGAAAAACATTTAAAACATTCTTTGACCTCACTTTTTAGCATATGAGGCTCAGAAATTAAAATTATATTTTTCTTATTCTTTTTTTACTACAATGCGTTGCACATTGAGCAAATCCTTTTGATATTGATAATTAGGTATATTTTCTACAAAAGCAGTGAAATTGCTGACATTCTCTTTGATTCTAAAGTTAGAAATTCCACCTAAAATGATTCCTACAAAAAATTAAATTGAGGTTAAAAATTTAAAAAAAAAAAAATGTCGGTCAATTAGTTGATGCTAATTGCGTGGAATCACTCCTTTATAACCATTTTACAACTTATGCGTAAGCTGAAGTAAAGTGTAATAATGTAATCGAGTAAAATTGACTATTTTTGTTTTCTGGACGGTTCGTGATGTATAAAATACAAATACAGGTTGCTAATTTCCGTCGGTGTGTCCGGTTCGTCGGAAATTTCTTGACCCCTCTTGATCTTGGAAATTATTAGACCGATGTTTTTGAAATTCGATATCCACATTTTGGTTATCTCAAGAAGATGATGCTTCTAAGCTTAACTCTATGTGGGATGTTTCAAAAAAATTATTAACGTCATTTAGAAAACAAATATTATCCTTATACGTAATGTTTTCCCAACATAAAAATTTATGTCTTTGTAGCGTACAGGGTATTCACCTACATATATGTATACCTGGTGATCCATTAAAACAGAGAAATAAAAAAATTAATGTTTACAACAAAAAGTTACTATGGATATGCTTTCAGAGGCTTCACCTGTCTTTGAGATTATCTGGAAATGGCAGCAACTTTGATTTCAAACAACAGATTATTACATTTTTAAGTATTTTTAATAAACAATTATATAATTTTTACATTTGTATATAATGTGGTCCGATTTTCGTTACTCCGCCAGTGGCAGTCAACATTTTGTTCAAAAATAAGCTTTGAGGACTGGTACTAAATTCTTTGAAGAAAATGAGGGAAATCCCTGTACCAATTTTTAGTAGATCAAAGTAACTAATATTCGTACCCAGGAAAATCAAAATCAATATTATTCGGCTTTTTTTGGTACTGAACGTGGTTAATCGTCAGTTAAAAATGTTTGCAATTTAGTGTATTAACTTAGGAATCGAGGATTCCAGTACAAATAGATCGGATTTCGCCTCAGGCCTATCGTAACTTGACTAGCCATTTCACTATCTGAACTTGTGATCCCCAAAAATCTACTTCATTCGGAATGTGACAAAGCATCGACTAATTGTAAAGTATTCGGAAGATTTTTAAATAACCCAGATGATCAAATTTTTCATTCGATCTCATGAACTGGGAATAAGAAGAAATAAAATGGCTTTAATCTTATGCGAGTCGAGTCGATTTTTTATGTTGGTTTTTTCGTATTACAGTTCATTTATTATTTAAGACTGTGAGTGTGCACAGAAAGCGATGCGATGCTGGGGAGCAATCAGTTTAGGAGGTTTTTCACGGAACTCTGAAGGCGAAGTGGCATTTTTTTACATGTTTCGAAGGGCTGATGCAATAAAACAAGAATAAACGATAAAATTTGTGATTAAAAATTAAAATGTATACAACGAATTTGCATTGTATTCGAAACGCGACGAATGTTGTTTTAAATTTAATTTTAAATCGTAAAGCGGCCGCTCAAGCCAGTGGAAAGAGTTATTAAAAGAATTAAGGACTGGAGTAGAAAAATCAACTAGTTAGTCGAATCGTTATCTTCGATAACGTTATCAGTGCATTTTCATGACACGTCAGCTCAACTTGTCTCTTTCCATTTGTGAATACTTTTAACGCCACCCTTTGGCATGAAGCTTGTCAAAAATTTAAATTATAGGTCAATAAGACTAATAATGAAAAATGGGGGGAACTTCCATTGTTTAAATATTTATTTAACTTGGCGTGACGCGTAGGCGTGTTTATAGAAGATAAGTCACGATTTATGACTTCCTACCGGCAAAGCTTAGATGTGCTGTTAATTCATTACTGTTGTCTTAAGCGGTTGTTTGTGTACTTTATTGGAGTGATTTTTTAACTAAATTCGGTGGATATTATGTATAGGACTCTAGGATATTATCTATAGGATACGTTGCCTTATTCAACAGTGAGCATAAAGAATGTACTTATAAACGACTAAAATAATGGCAGAGGCAAAAGAGCGTCAAAAGATGCATTAAAAAGTTCGTATGCAGGAAAGGGCAAAAGGGTCTTTCGTAGATAGAAATTGTAAATTCACTTATAAAATCCCACTGTGAGGTGAATTAAAGGTCATTTTCTGATATAATTTTAAATGAATTAAATTAATTTGTGATGTGCACATTAACATTTTTTTTTGATTATGAATGAAATGAGGTTATAAATTGAATATATGTTGATGAATTATACATCATAACTGCACTAAATCTACTTAATGTTAACAAAGGGGCTGGTTTTGACGGGATTCCTCCACGCGTTTAGAAAGCCTGCATCACCTCTCTAGCTCTTCCGCTTCAAATTCTGTTCAATCTGTCACTTCGTTCAGGGATTTTTCCATCCGCTTGGAAGCGTGCCCATATTGTATCCGTTCATAAATCTGGAGGAAAAGAAGAATTGAATCTTATATACCGACTTCTATTTTACCGTCTGTTGGTAAAATTTTTGCATCAATAATTCGATCAAAATTACACTCATAATTCAAGAATGTTACAACATTGATTCTGTCAAAAACCTTTCACTATTACAAATTTATTTAGTTACATTAATACTGCAATTGAAAATTCCAGTAAAGGCCATGAAGTGGATGCCGTTTACGCTGATTTCAGGAAGCTTTTGATAAGGCCAGCCATTTTGATTCAAAAATTATCAGCTTATGGTATTTCCAATCCACTATTAATATGGTTTAACCTTCTGTGGGAGGATTCAGCTAGTAAAAGTAGCCAATCCGTATTCTGATGTACCTGGTGTGCCCTAGGGAATCCCCCAAAGTTCTATTTCAGGAACTTTTTTGTCCTGTTTTTTATTAATAATGTAGATTATAACCTACAATGTAATTTGTGTTAATTTACAAAGACATTACTAATCCTCGCGATACATATAAGTTACCAGGTGACTTTGATTGAAGAATTGGTGTAAAACTGTAATGATACTTAAATCTGCTAAATGTTAGATAATCAATTTTAGTAGAAAGTTTACATCTCTTATTCCTCATTATTTACTAAAGGATAAGTTGATATCAGTAGCACCAGTTTTTAAAAATGTAAGATTTTTTTGGATAATAAATTAACGGTCATATATCACTATGATTATTTTATTTGCAAAAGACAATGAGGTATTGGCTTTAAGAAATATAGTAATAATTTTAGAAATATGTCTATACGTTGACTATTTTTATACGACGCTTGTAAGAACATTACTCGAGTATTCTGCAATATAGTCACTGTTATAAATTACACATAAATAGGAATGGAACGGTTCAGAGTAAATTTATTTATTAAATATATCTTTATTAAACAAAGGCAACCAAGTAGAATATCTCATTCAGAAAGTACCTTGGTATTCCGTATTTATGTACTCGTAGGTCTTATCTTGCTTTTTTGTTTCATGTATAAATTATTAAATAATATGGTTCGTGTATCTGATATTTTCAATGTAATTAAACTTCATGTACCGAAATATCACTTCAGGAATGCTCCTTTGCTTCATATTGATTTTGCTAAAGCAAACTATCTTGCTTCTTCACCTTTGAATGAAATCTTGACGTTGTGTGCTCGAATTTAAACTTTTTCAGGTTCCCACTCAAAAAAAATTTGCCTTATTAAACTATTAGCAATGTATCGATTTTAGAATTATTGTATAATTGCAAAATATACCTTAAGCCATTAATTAAACTACAAAATTAAACTACATTAATTAAAAGATAGGCAATTAATGTCTTTGAAAACCGTAATTGCGGTGATTTAACATTTTGACATTCACTGATAATCGAAATATATGTGTTTATTATTTGTGTATTATTGAATTACTCATCAAAAATAAAACATAAGAATCTGTGTAAAAAAAGAAAGTAAATTCGTGTGTTTAATAAATCGAGGTGTAACCTTAACCACAAAACCCCAAGGAAACTGTTAAGAAGAAAAATACAGTTCTACAAAACTATTAGATTTAATCACTTGGTTATAACAACTATGAATAGTGATTTTACATGATCGTCCTCTACAACGGTCGAAAAATATAATAATTGTGCAGAGTCAATTTCATTTGCTTATACCGTACGATCAAATAAACTTTAGATAAGGGAGGGCTGTTGAAAGTAAACGTTTAAGTTTGCGTGTGTTTTGCCTTGACGCATATTGTGACACGTGACATTCGATATTTAATTAAAACATCCTTCAGTGCAATCTTTCTTCTACAATTCCTGAAATGGTTTTTACCACAGAGCATAAAATATTCATCATTGAGTCTTATTTTCCAAATGAGTTTATTGAAAATGGCGAATGGAGATACAGTTCTAGCGCTTGTCTTCAGAATTTTCGGTAAAATAATTCAATGGTATGCTTCAAACCAAGACACACAAACTTAACCTTTTGTTTTCCACAGCCGCCCAGTACCTAAAATTTATTTGATCGTACGGTATTACCTCTAATTAGCCTCCGGAGGGGAAGTAAGGACTAAATAATTGTTGGTCCATTTAGCCAACTCGATAAAAAAAATTAAAACTTCACATACCTATTAAGCGTGACCGACAAAATTCAAAAATGAGATAATTTTAAATTAGAGAAATTACAAAATTAATGGTATTAATCGAAGGCAAATAAATAAAAAATATGATAAAACAAGATTATATTTTTTCCAACTATAAGTATTTTGGCAGATCAATACTAAACACTCTTGAAAACAGTGTGAACACAAAACATTTTTCTTAAGAAATGAATTATAAAGATAAAAACATAGTTTTAAGTGACCAAAAATGGTGCAAAGTAGGAAATCAAAAAACCGGAAGTAAAGAGAGTATTCGTAAAGGAGAGCGAAATGCGATAAAAAATTACAACGTTGCAACTTAACGGAATTTGAGTAAAAGTGTAACAAATTTGATTGAAAAAAATGTATAGGAAAAACAACAATCAATATTATTTATTGTAATTTTAAAAATTACTGAATTAGCTAGATTTTTTAACGTAAATAGTCGTCGTAAATTCAAAATTCTATTTCTCCTATCAGTATTATGTACTGATTTAAACTGATATTCAGTTAAAAATATCACAGAATTAGCTTTCCCCTAAAAAGTCTTAAAAAGAATTTTTTTTCGATTCTTTTTTAATATTATTAAATCAATCTTTTTAAATATCATTTAACCGCGTTAATGTCTTTACAACAATGTTTCAGTTACATTAAAGTGGGGTCGATTAGGGTATGTTGTGGTTGGATGTCTGTTTTAGTTCAGAGTGTCAAATATGATTCTAATCTATTCTTGGGTTAATGCTGTTGATGGAATCGTTAAATTTATACGTCATCCCCGTATTCAAAATGCAAGTAATAAGCATGGAGTGTTAGAAACAAGCTATTTATCATTATCATGTCGGGAGCAGGTTATTCAAAGTGGTGTCATTTCCGAACAGCTGTTTGTGCAGTTTATTAAAAACGTTTCGGTTATAAATGGCTTCCATGATTTTTTGCGATAGGAATAGCGATAAATAAAAATAAAAACAACCAACAGGATTCGTGTATCCGAAACGTGATCGGGATAATTGATTTGGCCCTTGAGATCCCGCCGAAATTGCAGACCTTAAATTAATAATCGGGGGCTCATCCGGACTTATACGCTGATTCCGGCGGAAAAATTAATATAAACCGGTTAGTTAAGGCGGCATACTAAATAATTGAAAGGGTTTATTCGACGGCGGAACGCCTCTGCTTGGATTAGGTGTTGTATAAAAAATGGCGCTAATTTTTCACAGGTATATGAGTTGCCTTATGATGGAGTGGCCACCATCCGCGTGGTCTATTTCTTCGGCCCGTTTTCCCTGGAGAACGATAGCGGTGTCACGGACAGAATCCTAAACAAGTCTGTTAATCACATTTGCGGCGAGGTTCGTAATTTTGTCGAAATGAAAACCGTTTGATGTAGATAAAAACGGGTCATCAATTACCGTCGACGGCGACGGAAAAGTTGCCGGGCTGCAGTTTAATTTCATCTTCGGGGCCCGTGCTCAGACCGATAGCAAATAATTATTTTAAATCGCCCGCCAGTCTCCTCGAGCGGGTTTACTGATTGCTGCACCGGGCTGCACTCCGTCTTGAAGGTACAAAAAACGATTTTCATTATTAAAACTTTGACAAATCACAACAGTTTAATCTCGTTATGTGTGAGGTTTTTGTGCGCCCATCATATAACTTTGGAGCCCCCCGGAAGCCACTCACTTTTGTACGATTGACGTAAGTGGGTGTTTTCTGTATGGGTAAATCGCTCTTAAGTTATCTGTTGGGCTTTACGCGAGTTTTTGTACTTAAAGCTGAAAAAGCAGCGGCGGTAACATTACTTTTTATTGTAACCACGACCTCACCATGAGTTTTCCTTTTCTTGCTATTTAAAATAAAAATATTTATATTTAATTTTCTTTGATGAACCTTTTTACAATTTTGGATTCTTAACGCCGCAATTTTTTTTTTAATTTAATCATCTTCAAACCATCTATTTAATTTTGTTTTTCCTTAATCTTACATTATTTTTTTTAGTTTCAATATTTAGTAGTACTTAATTTAGTTCAAAAAGGATCGATCTCTTATGTTTTTTTGTAGAAATGATGCAATTATGAAAAAACTATTAGGAATAAAGGTATACAATTGTATATCATCTGAATGTTCATGAAAATGAAGAAAATTAAAGCGAAATTAGATACTTATAAAAGTGTTCTGCTAAAACTGTTCAAGGTATTCTACATTTGGTGAAACTCAGTCACCATGTACAATGTTCTAATGCATTTTTAACATTAACAAGTGGAAATAAACTAGAATGTTAAGAGCAGCTTTTCTTTAGCTTACAAACTTTTCCGGAATTAAAAAGTAACTCCATCTGTTAATCATAAACCCACATAACTCTATATTGTTGTCGCCAGTGCTCAAAATGGAGTTTTAAAATATTAAAATATGTAAAACATTCTGTTTAAAAGCCTGGAAGTCGGAGCCTGTGGATCTTTATACTCGGTGGATCTTTGATTTGTGTGGATCTTTGAAATTGATTTAATTTATTTAATCTGGGTGCAGAA
>QDEB01097768.1:0-11053 GCA_004193795.1 Asbolus verrucosus | reverse complement strand
GTAAAAGTTCCCTCTTTCTTTGTTTTGGTATCAGGAATCTTGACAATTAGGAACGATCCTTTATCTTCTATATCTTCAACTGACATTTTTGCAATTCCTCACCTCGACAAGCTCCTGACAACCCAATTAAAAATGCCACTTTTATCATGAGAAATTTTTCATCCGGTGCTTCTGATATAAATTTGGTTACTTCATGTCTTGAAAACACTTGCACCTTTTTGGGCTTATAGACAACAGGCTGCTTCTTCATGAACGTCTTCAATTTCGAATGTGTTATGTCCACATTGCTTTTCACTGGTAGAGTTGTCTTTAGCATTGAATATTTTGACCAGAGACCAGCAGAGTTTAAAATATTTGTCTTAATGAGTAAAATGTAGTACAAGTGCTGATTCTGAGAATTCATTAACCTTACTGGACTTGCACCAAGCGATAAAAGATTGATATTCATTCATCTAGAGATTTCGTGATTCTTCTGGCAACAGGTTTAAAGTAGCAACACGTCCTGCTTCTTCAATTTCCATTAAAATATTGCTTTCATCGTTAGAGTCACTCATTTTTAACCTTAGATAAGAAAAACGACGGTAATAATAAAATATAACAAAGAAATCACAAAATTTCTTGCATTATACAATACGGGTACTAGATGTTGCGTGACACCATAGCAACAACCTTTAAATTAAATTTTGAGAACTATCGTGCATGATTTCTAAGTTGCCAAAATAATTTTTACTTTTTACCGTAATTAAACTCGGAGAATGTGGTTGACAAAAAAAATTATGTATGCGACTCGTTTCTAAAAAGTTTTTGTAATAATGCTTTATGCATAACAACAAATATAAAAATATATAAGTCAAATCAGATCTATAAGAACATTTTGAGGTGTAAAACCAACCTTGACCAACGCAATAATGTATATTGTATGTAATTGTAATTGTATGTATGTATACCAAGTCAGTTTCCCGTGATAAAGTACTTTTCTAGATTTGAATTTAGGTATACTTGGAGAAATTTTGACCAACACAAAAATTTGAGGTTAGAATCAACAAATCGAACAAATTTTAAAAAATAAATAAATCTGTAAATACCTGTAAAGATTTGGTTTGTATAAATCTGTCTTCTTTATGTAGAAAACGCGTTCGTTGTCAACAACCGAAATATCACATCTAGCTATGAGAACGCCTTTGAAAACCTGTTAGTTTTCCAATTATTCACTTGCACGTCATATTTTCCAATTTCCATTCGAATATAGCTACAAATAAATACTTCATGCAGAATATAAAATAAAAAAAAGCTAATTTGGATTATTCTGAAACATGCGCCCAGGCAATGCATTTATTTTTCTACTTTATTTATATTCCTAATAATGCAATAAGTTTTGTCTCTTTCTTCTTTCAACTTTTTCACAGAAACATTTAAATACTTGAATGGTATATGTAAGTTTATACCAGTAAAATCCCTTAACAAATTGGTGCAAATATCAGCCATCATTGAAAAATTTAGAACACATTTTGGAAATTTGATCCCAAAAATGTATTTTGTAAATTACTTCTGTGAAGTATTTAATAAAAAAAAAACAATTAACGCCTTCAAAGTTTAAAGGGTTTTTTGTAACAAAAATTGACGAAAAATTACAAAAAGGAAGTCATGCACAATTAAAACTGAAAAGGACAAATAAGATAACAAATAAAAGAAAACAATAATAAACTCCCTCAATTACACTCTGACTGAAAAAATAAACAGAATCGGGTGTTATTTCTTCATCGAATGCCACTTTGAAGGACTGCTAACAAAATACAATCTAAAATACATTTGATTTCAAATTTCCGATACCACAACAATTCCTCTCGATTTTTCATATTTGTATAAAATCCACCCCAATCAGAACCTGATAATTGCTCGCTTTGTTTTACGATATGAGAATAAACCAGTTTATGCGCCCTTGCAACATAAAAGAATGAATCTGGCATGATTGAAATGCCGAACTTAAGGATAAATCGTAAAATAAGAAGAGATAGACACCAAGGGCGAAATAAGAAAGGGTCGTAGAAACGAATCCCCGAAACGATTCAGATTTAAACAGTAAACGACACCCGTCTCCCGAGGATCCTATAGTTGGAGACTGGAGGGACTTATCAGTGATGTTTATTCAAAATTAAGCGGTTCTTTAACGTTTTGTTCAAATATAACGCCAGATTTCACAACGACGTGTAAAATTATAGATCGCCGCTGACGTAAATCCAGCAGAGGTAATAAAAATAGATTCGGTGTTAATGTCGGTTAAACTGCGAGAAATAGTTGCAAATAAAAACAATTAACGTTCTCAGTAATGAAAGTCTTAAAGTGAGGGTCTGATAAATTGACGATCTGTCCAAACGTCGACTGATTGGTTTTATTGTCGATTAAAACGACTGATTGGAAGTTTATGCCGCAATTAATGTTCGGAGACGAAGTTCAGCCATGTGTCTGGAGTCCCAATGAGTTCTCCGAGCTTGAGTTAGTTCTCTTCTCCGTTAGTGTGGTGCCCTGTAAATATAAGCGGCGAATGCAAATAAACGGAATGAGGCTCTAATCGTGATACACTCTAATAATGCCAGAGAGAACGTGCTGTTACATACACTGAAATTTGTTTAATATTCTACAGTTAAACTACAACTATTATCTCCACTTTAATACCGCCATGTTTACAATGTTTAAGTACCTGCAACGAACAAACATTCACACTGCTCAAATGGGAATCAAAGCTTGATTCGCGGTCAAGGGCGAAATCTTCGCTTGCTGCGACATAACCTCACAAAATTGCGGAGCACAACAAACGGATTTTCATCCTTTTCCGTCGCTTTTTTAATTATAAAGGTGCGCCAGAAATTTCATGAAAATCCGTTTTGTCATTTAAAATGAAAGGGGCGTGAAAATGAATTGTTCGCATATTATTTTACCATTTTTCATCAACATTTGCGTCCATACTATTTTAATTTGTTGCTCCGAAAACTGTCATCGACTATGACAGATTTTGATTATTTTATTTAAAACGAATCGCACCATTTCGGTCGCACAGATGCGAGATAAAAATTATTAACAAAACACGAGATATAGTTGATTCGTGTAAGATCGACCCAGATATGCGTCGATTCTGTGGGGAAAACACCACGCAACATTGTTTGTTTGCCCCATAAAAATCGCCATTTATGAATTGCGGAAACGCAAAGTTTATGGGTCGTTTTCACAATCCATATCTCACAACAAAATTTGCGGTGAAACACTAAATATTAATCACTTGTCAAATGACAATGCAGTCGTAAATTATGGTCACCTCTTACATGTGTGCTCGTTAACCCCTAACCTTTCTACGAAAGTTAACGAAGATAAAAACAAAGATACGCCGTATTTCCGTCCGTGAAAAAATTGCATGTTGCATATTCAACCACTTCCAACTAGTTCAATCCATCAAGCTTGACTAAACTGAATTTAATTGAAGCTACTCCACTTCTATTATCGAACCACCGGCATGAGACGTTCACGGTAGGTGCCCGTAGGAAGAAAGTCTTCCGGGTCTTGCCGCGTATGCTAAATTATCGTAATTTCAAATCTTATTACATGTAAATGAGCGTTTAATGCCAGTACTCTTTATTGCATTAGTGTTTAATGAGAAACTGATACTCTGTTATAATTTTTCGCATTTCCATGCTGTATACTTTACATGCAATGTATTCACGGTTATTCATTAGCCTGATGAATTTCGAAATTCTCGCTTTTAAAAATTTTGGTTCACAATTTAGAATATATTTGAAAAGCAAGAGGATAAATGATATTCGATTTCTTTAAAAAGATCTTAACTCAACTTAACTATGCATTTTAAGACAATTGAGTTTTGATCGTGTAAATCTGGCTGCAAGTCCGTTTAGTTTTCCCCAGCTTGAATCACTCAGCTAAATGCGTTTATCACTTTAGCCTAATGATGTTATATCAAATTTTAAATCTAGAGGTGAATTTAGATATGTAAATCAAGTTGTGCTGACTGTATAAATTATATGGACTTGCAACCACGGTGAATAGTGCTAAAATGGAATCTGCGACACAAGTCTAATAAAAATTATTCTAACTATTGCTAATGTGCATTACATCTCTTTATTTCTGCATACTCCTCTTTTACTTGTATGTACTAAATAACTCATCTGTATTTAGAATATGTTTATTTATTACACAGATTGATTCCGTTTACTCGTAGTGTATTTTTGCCCTGATCTCCCCTACTCGTCTGTAAATGATTAGTACTTTTCTGAATATACCTGTAATTATCAAAAACTGTACCTTCCGCCAAAAGGGGAAGTAATACCATATATTACAAAAAATTAATCTCAACATGAAACGAAAATGAAACGAAATTTTGTATATATCTTAATTAGCTATATTTTTATCAATCAAAAATTAGTTGAAGTTTTTATAGAATTACACGATGGAGGCCGCCACTCTTATGAAGCATGGTTAGTCCAGTCGAACTCAATTTTTTTTAAGTTTTAGGTACGAGTACAATACAATAATACGAAAATCCAGTCTTGAATAATCTCCTCACCATTCGTTGGCCTCTAGAAAACATTTCTTGGTTCTTTGATATAGTGGAACCACCTAGTTTTGTACAATTTAAAACGTTGGCAACAAGGAAAATGCTATTCTCATTTACAGAGAGCACCATCGAGTGAAAAGAGCTTTTAAAGTCAGTTTTTGAATACCAGAATGACACAAAATTACACTCTTTTAAATTATTACGTTAATTCCATTTTTATGAATTGAAGGAAGTGTATTCTGCAAATATTATTCATCAATCTCTGTTGTAATTTTGGATGGCTGGGCGATATCATAAGAATTCTTTCAACTAATCACAATGAAATTTTATATACAGTTGATGTTTTGGACAGAGTATGCAACAGAGAAACTTTCTCGAAGTATTATAACAACTGTGTTGATATTTCTGTAATTACATAACTTTTGAACGAAAATAATAAAATTATTAATTATTTGATAGTTTAAAAGATTTGATAGTTTAAAAGTTTACTAAAATTTTCAGTCATTATTACATGATAGAAAACTAAACGGAGAAGATTATGTGCAATACATTTACAGATCTTTTTTTAACAACAATTCTGGGCTTCTGACACTGGATTAATTAATTCATATAGGCAGATTTATTTGTGTATAGTTCCTTCAGAAATGAACTCAACTTATACTGCTTAATGCAACACTGTCAGTTTTCAGATAAAAACCAAAATCTACAAAAACGAAAGCTAGAATCGTGGACAGAACGAGTATTCTGTGAAAATAAAGGAAGAATTTATCCTTGTGTCGGTTGACAGCTTTTTTAACGAATTCTGCGTTTATTGGTTTATTGTATCAGTGAAACGTTCCAGTGTATAATAATAAAAGGCCGACGGTGCTAGAAAACGTTCCATTTTTATATATTAAGCTTTATAGCTGTAGCACTCGTGTCGATGAAAGTGTGTTGTGTAGGAGGTGCATTAACATTATCGCATTAAAAGTGAAGTTTATAAATTGAGGATTTAAATATTTTATGAAGGTTGCGAGGTTTGAAACTGACGTTTTAAAGTGGCAGCATCGCTACAAATTGAAATTCAGCGAGATTAGGGTCTAATCGCGGTCGTATGTGTAAATAGTGCAGCGTGTGTCCGAACCCTTAACGGTCGAGATTAGCCCTTTCGCAATTTAGGTGAGCAGCAAGATTAAACGCGAAGGAAGGCGTTTTCGCGCTTGGCCGCACGTCCCGGAGACATCGAGGGCTTCTTCGTCGAGAGAAGGACGCCGAATGTCCGGTTGCACTATCGCTCTTAACCAGATTACCAGCGAGATTGGATGTAGAGATTCCTTCCCGGCCACGGCGCGTCTCGGTTTTCCTTTTATCGCTTCGGTGGATCTAATGTTCAAGGTTCACATCTGAGGAGGGAAGGGTCTTCGCAGCATCGCTGTCGATTACACGGAGTGCTTCATCACGCCGGTTCACAATGGGGCCTCGAACTCGCTAGACCTATTATGGCGAAACCGCCGACACACGAAGACTCGGACGAGCACCCCCGCACGGCTGCAACTCACTAAACGCCCATTAAGGAAGAGGCGAACAAGGGGAAAACATAAGCGATTTTTGGCCGGAAACCATAAAATATGCATCGTGAGACTTTCATGTGTTATACATCAACCGTACTTTATGTAACTGCTTTACCCGGGCGAAATCCCGTTAAACTGGGCGCAGAAAAACCATCGTAAATAATTACTTTGTCGCAGGAAACAAAATGGCCGAAGGACGCTTCCTCGCCTCCTAAAATCATTCTGCCACTCAACCACACGGCGTCTTGGCCCAAATGCGACGTTAGCATCGTTTTCTACCATCTTTTCCTCTTATTTGTTTTGTCCAGTTCTACATCTTCACAGAATCTTGTTTTTGTTCGCTTCAACATCTTTTTTACTGCTTCAGTTAAAATCAAGTGACTGTTGCTCTGTGATGGTTCAATAACACACGCTTTGAACCTAACATGAGAGCCTTGATATTAAATTCTTATTTTCAAATACCTCTTTGAAATAGCATGCTTTCATAGAACAGATTCCACAGAAGTGATGTATACTGTTATCTCTGTTCATGTTCCAAAATATCCCTAAAATTTTGATTTGGTCATTTCATGGTTATTATCCCTCTTCGATTTACCTCTAGTGTGTCCTTAAAACTTAATCTTATCAAGATTCTGAGGGATCACTTTTCTTAAGAGAGAGCAGATCAGAAAATTAAAAATTTCGTTATGTAGGCCGTGATAATTCAACAATAATTTTGAGATAAACATTTGGAATATATTTTCAAAGATAATAACAGAAGAGATGAAAATTTTTTGAGAATAATTTATTATTGCCATAGAAATTATTACGAAATTATTACAAAGCAAAAACGGAACAAAAATTTTAACCTAGTTTTATTGAGTGAAATTTGTAGTAATTTTGGCAATAAAATAATCTCTAAAAAGATTTTCATTGGAGTAGTATTTAGGAAATTATTCAACGACGTAACTTCACTCACCTTTATTAAAATAGTAATTATTTACAGGACAAATATTATATTTATGCTTTCTTTGTATTCAAATTTATATTGGTTTTTCATGTTACATACCCAGTCGGTTAACTTAACGGTCAAGTATAGCAACTCCGTTGATTATATATTTTCTAATATCGCAAAATTTGAGAAACTGCTCCCAGATGTAATTTTTTGACTTAACTGGGTTCTTTGATACAGTTTTTGCCCAAGTTTCATGTATTATTGGAATAAAAGAAATTCCAAATATGCGTTTGTCATTTATTTTGGAAACTTCGACATTTTGCATATTTTGTCATCAGCCTCTTAAACTTCTATTTATTTTATAATCGCCTGAAAACACTGCGATAATTAGGCTTTTCGCTGAAAGTTCATTGTGATTGGATAAATTTGAAAAATAGGTATTTGTTGGTTCTTAAATAATCGGTTGTGGACTTGGAAATAACGTAACCTTAACCTCAACTGTTGCATGTTCTCTGTAAAATTATTTTCTGCATCATTAGATATAATTTACTAGCTTTTTTAAATGCGTCATACGTTGCGACATTGTCACAGTGCCAAAGGGGTAGTACCATGTGATCGAAAAAAAAAGAATCAAAGCAAACCATGAATTTAGTTGTTTGTTATATTGATAAACTTGCAAAATAGTCAACAATGACAATGACAATGACGGTTAGAATTATTTAACCTCAAAAAACTTTATTGTTAGAAATATGTCAATTTTGCAGGTTTGCCAATCTAACAATTAAATTCATGGCTTGCTTTGATTCTTTTTTTTCGATCGCACGGTATCTTAACATACAACAATAGTAAAAATAACATAAAAAGAACTTTTTTCTGACCATAAAAGTTTCTATCTCTATTTGTTAAATAATATCGCTGAAAATAGGATCATGAACATTAATTTTAGTTTTTCCTATTCTTGAACTTAACTTTAATAGTAAATGGTTTTTTTCAGCTTCAAATAATTCTAAATTTAATTATTTTGAGTTGAGTTTCTTCAAAATTCTGAAAAATCCAAATTTCGAAAAAATTATAGTTACAGTCATCTTATACCCATTTTTTTAGAAAAAAAAGAAAAGAATCCTTCTTCCAATGTCAGTTACAAGATTTGAGTCAAATTTAATATAGTAACGGCTTAAACAGGGAAAAACTGAAGTATTAATTGGTGCTTAAATTCTTCTACATTATCGGCTGTTTTAAGTTCAACGGATCGCTGAACAATTTCAGTATTTGCATTCACAAAATAATAGAGTTTAGAATGTTGTAACGTTTGTACAAAGAGTGCAATCTACTTGTAAAGTTGACCTATTTTTGGTCATGCTTACCCTTAAATTCTCTTGAGATTTTTCTCGCACCAGACCACTTTATGACTTAGTTTTCACCGTGAAACTTGTTTAAGTTAAATTATGCCTTATAAAGCCTCTTCATTAGATTGTGGTCGAAGAATTTCACAAGAATGTAAATGGATATATTCTGAGAAAAGTTATATTATACACAGATTTTTCATTATGAAGATCAAATTATGAGTCAAATCAGAGAACTTTTAGGACGCAGACTACAACTAAACTTAATGGAATTGCAGTGTCACTGATGATAGTTTAGTTCAGTTCAAGCAGTGGCAAAATTCTGAGTTTCAGGAACCTGAACTTTTCAACTTGACGGTAAAACAAGAATACACATTGTTTTATTTAAAAATTTATATCTTTCCTTCAAAGTGATATAACATTATGAATTGAACTTTTTCAACTGCTGTTATTTTAAAGAACATTTTTTAATATAACTAATAACGAATTTAACAAAGAATCCGCACACAAAATTTGAAGTCGATAGGTAAAAGCGTTCTCATATTTTAAAATAAGTATCAAATCACAGAATATTATCACTTGCTTGAACTGAAATATTGCACATTTACATATCACTGGTCCACATTTCACTCCATATTACTATTTTTTAAATGCTGCACTCACTTTTCATTCTTCAAACGAATTGTTTTCGTTAAAACTGGATGTTTTCGAGAATTTAAAAATCTCAGATTCCGTTCCATTTATTTTCACCTTTTAATCACGCCGCAGATGATTTATGGTACCCACTACAAGAAAACACAACAAAAATAACCCATGGCCGTTAAAAAAAATAACGTTTAAAAATGACAGGTGTGCGATATAATCTCTCATCTTGATTCGGAGCATCTGCTTAAGTCATTCAATCAAAAATCTTTATGGCATCCGCGAAATTGTGTTTTCGCGTTTTATTTTAACACGTCCATCTCCGATACGGTGATGTGTTACGGAAACACGATCTTGGATTGTTAGAAAAATTAACAACTCTGCTTCTGTTCATTCGCAATTTGAATAAATGCCAACTAAATTACATGCTTCCATGTAATTATTTTAAAATATAATATAATTTTATAATTTTCACCTGTCGTGAAAAGTTTACTCGTTAAGATATTTAATAAAGATAACTGTTCTGATTCGTTTTTAAAACAAGCCAGGAGGTGAATCTGAATGGGAGATTTTTGCATGTTACTGTAAAAGTTGATGTAAAGCTCAACAATTTTAGTACAGCTTTTTTTATGATGATGAAGTGAACAACATGAAACAGGTGAGAGGAATCTCTTCCATATTTTTACTGGCCAACAAACACTGAAAAAACACTGAAATAGAGTTCAGAGAACAAGTAAAGCACGCTTATTTAAAACGAAGAATTTCTTAATTACTTTTGGATTTAAACCAGAAGTCATTAATGCACCAAGGCACCCAAAAATACCATTTAGTAAACGACACAACTACTAAAATATATCCTAGATACATTACATAATCACTTAATACCTGGCAGATAGATCTATAACGTATTGATCGAAAGTGATGATGACATTAATGCGTCAACATAGTAAGCTACTAGATTTAGATAATAGTGCCGGGCTGCCATAACATTAAAAAACGACTATCAGAATTTTCCTCCGGGCCAACTTTTCAATTAATTAGAGGACTGTTTGTTGACTGCAACTGTTTACATCGTTAATATTCTTGCGAGTAAAACATAAATTTCGAAGTTAACCTTTAAGTGCGCACGATCGAGTCATAAAACTATCTAAATAAGACAATTAATAGCGAAGAAGGAAAAAAGCAACGTAATAATTCTTGTTAGTACAGGTGTATCTTTCGGAAGCACACGAGTAAACAAGAATAAACAAAAGTTGGCATCAGATGGGAAAGATGAATAATGTTGTACCTCTCCCTAATTATGTACATAATTTTAACATAAAGCCTGCAATACCACTATTGTTACCGATAAAAGAGACCCGAACAATAAATGCCAGAGAAGTATTAAGATATTAAATTCCACAAAGAAACATTTTAAAATATTACGAACTACATCGTGGTTTCCATTTTTTTTGTGTCTGATGCTCAGTCAACTGGGAATTTGTGAAGCAACTGTTAAACCACGTCGGTGGCGTCTTGACGCATATCGCAACTCCTGATACGCTTCTTTTTTTAATTCAAGCTACAACAATATTTATAAAACCGATATTTACACCTAGAATACAACAAATAAAGAAAAAAATTTCTTTCTTTATTGTAACTTTTTTTAGAAATATTTTAGTTCTGTCTGAGTCATTTCTCTCTTTCGTTTGTCGATGAAATTATATCCATAAAATATATATAAATGAAGTCGACCGCTTATGAAGTCGACATTTATTTGTGTCGAAGTTTTTGTTTGTCGACATTTTCGCTCTTGTCAACATTATGTTTGTCGATGTAACGCTTGTTGATATTTTAGTCTATTAATGTTTTGTTTTTTCGACGGTTTGATGTGTCGACATTTTGACTTGTTACATTTACATCTGCCAATGTTTTGATATATCTATGTGGAATCAACATTTTGCATCAGTGTTTCCTCAGCGTCCTCCATTCCACAAGATTTCTTCTAATTTCTTCAACTTCTCTCTTTTTTTTTAATTCTATC
>QDEB01097751.1:0-29314 GCA_004193795.1 Asbolus verrucosus | reverse complement strand
TTAAAAAATCCGCTAGTCCCTAGTCCCCTAGATGGCAGCATGTGGGCCTCAAGTCACTTCTTAAAATTTTGAAAGCTAATAACTCAGGAGCTAAGTAACCGATTTTGATTTTCTTTCTTTTGTTTGCCTCCATTCGATGTTTGTGCAAACTGACAAAATTTCATCGTGTTATCTTAATTAGTAATGAAGGGGGGCTGTGCGCCCTTCACAACCCTTTGAGCTATATTGTCCATTAACGAACTTAGATCTACGAATTTGACAAAGAATCCGTACACAAAATTTGAACTCGATAGGTCAAAGTATCGACATGACGTGGATGTCCCCTGAAGTGGAAGCGGGCGAGCGACATGGACAAGATTAATAGCGCTTCTCGCTAATGCTCGTGCGCTAAAATGCTGTCTTCAGGAATCTTATACCAGACAACGCAACATTATTTTCTCGTAGATACTTAGCTGTAACTCTTGTCGTTTGAGGACGCGCATTATCTTGTTGAAAGAGTGAACTCCAGTACATTTGTTACACAACCAGTGGCGTTTAAATTGTCAAGAATAAAGACTAAAGGTGACCTGCTACCTTGCACACCAAACCATTATCTTTTATGTAAAGGCTGTGTGGCGTTCTCCACGTCTTCTACGTTCATCATGGGCACAAAGAAAAAACCGGGAGTCGTCATTGAATACTACATGATTCTATTCATGGCCCCAATAGGTGTAGAAATGGGCTGTATGAACGAAGCCCAAAAGACCTTAGTCTGCGATAAATAGATGTCATGGAAATTCTGCATTGTAGACTTTCCAGTCAATCATTTCTAATCGCTCGAGTGGTGGAAAATCAGTGCCTTAGAGCCGCAAGTCTGAGATGACGATCTTCACATGTGTTGTTCTCCGTGGGCGGTCGATTCGCGAGGACCTTCGTAGAACCCTTCTTCAAACCACCTAACTAAAACAAGGAATAATATTTTTGCAGACACATTTTTTGTATGCGCCAAGTAATTTTATCAACCAGGGGAAAAGGTCTGTCACTCATTACCAAATCAGTGGTCGTACATTATTAAATGTAATATAATATAATTGGACACATTAAAAGAAAAGGAAAAGGCAAATACTCTGAGAGGCAAGTACGCAATGCCCTGACACATTTTCTTGTCTATGGATTATTCATTGTGCAAGAGATATCGTGTGTCATGCCGTAACAATGTACCAAGAAGTCGTCAACAGTCGATTTGAACGTTGTTTTACCGCCAGATCAGTTCTATCACAAGGTCATTTACACACTCCATAGTTCTTTACTCTTTACAGTTACCTGCTGATCCGGCCACGTATAAACCCGTGAAAGAGAGTGAGTGCACAGGTAGGCGAAGTCGAGCCGCAGACGAGCAGTGCGAGTCGAGTGCGTCCGAACGAGCAGCACCTATCCAGTGAAAAAGTGTGAACATGTCATCACCGCTGCAGTCGTCCACCCTCGACGGCCTCCCCAAGCAGTTCGTGGCCGCCATGAGGACGCTCTTCGATATCATGGACGACAAGCGCACCGGTCTCGTCAACTTCTCCGATATAGAGAACAGATGGCAGGACGACGGCTCCAAAGGCCTGCCCAAAGGCGTGCTGGAAAGCCTCCGCAAAGTGACTCCGCCGAACGGAATGCTCACCTTCGAACGTTTCTGCGCCGGGCTGAAGATCTGCCTGTTGAGGAACCAAGTGGAGCGGCGCAACGACAAGCGCCCCTCGGAGCCGACCAGCCGCCCGCCCTCGGCGCCGCTGCTGGACATCGACGCTCCCCCCAAGAACTGGAACACCGCTGCCATCCGCCCCAACAACGTCATGTCCCAACAGCGCACCATCAGCATGCCCCAGCTCCTTCCGGAGCGCAAAGACAACGGCCAGGCGGAAACCGTTGATCTACACGCGTTCGAAAAACCGGTCCCCAACATAAACAAACCCCTCTACGGGCCGCCGAAGCCGCCGCGCACCGCCATCGGCATCAACATGGACCGGGCGGAAATCCGGACGGCCCTGCAGAACTGGCAGATGGGGCTGATGATGAACGACCAGGAGAATAAGACGGAGAAGCGCCCTCAACAGTACACGGGCTTGTTAAGAACCGGCAGGAGCTTGGGCGATGGAAAGGCGGCGGTTCAGAACGAAATTCCCGTGGGCGGGGGAATCTACCAGAAGAAACCCAACGTGAGGAGAAGAGAACCGCGAAGACACACCTTGCAGAACGGAATCGACTACAACATGTTGAAGAGGATGAAGCAGATAGAACAGGAGAAGGACGTTTTGATGCAGGGATTAAACGCCGTCGAAAAGGCGAGGGAGTGGTATTTGAAGCAGGTTGCGGCGGTGCAAGAGAAAATGAAATATTTGGGACGCATGGGACATCTGGTAAGTTTCCTTTTCGGCGATTATGTAAAGACGCGAAGAACAAGTGTACGATGTGAAATTCTTAACACTACTAACCCACTTCTGAACGAGCTCTCCTCATGAGGTTCTCACTGTTATGAATATGAGAATTTCCGCATCTGATTATTTTAATTTGCATCAGAAGAGTTGCGTCACTCTCGTGTTTCAGTTACCTCATTTCGCTCTTTGTGGTGATCTACTATCAAAGAACAGATTTAATACATTTTATCAATTATGAAATTAATCAATTTGTTGCTGAAATTGTTCAGCTGTGTAAATAATATGAAAATTATAATTTGAAATTTCCACCTTCTAAGCTGTTTTTCAGATATTTTATAAATGTGTGAATGGGTTGTACAGTTAATTAAGTTCTATATGTCTCCTCATTCTCTGATCCCAGTAATTTAAATATCACAAGGCGCCGATCATGTCGGTTTCATGCTCATTTCATTATTAAAATCGTTACGTAGCGAAAATAAATATTCGCAATATAATTGGTCGAGTGTTATTTCAAAGAATGCCGTCAGTCTTTGTGCAAGGTGATGCTTCTAAAAATCATCTATTTTTTTGTTATTACCTAAATGTTAATAGGGAGTATGAATAAAGTTGAAGTCATTTTTGCTTAGCATTGTCAAATAGATTTAACTAATTTCTTATCAAATTTTAAGGTTTTACCGTTTGTCCTATCGTTAGCCATGCTGACTCAAATTGATTTTCCACCTGACCGTTTTCAAATTCAACAAAACCATTTTTTAAATATTTGTTTACGTGGCCATAACAAATATTTTTGCCTAAAATGATTTGTCCGTAGGGTATGAATTATTTAAAAAATATTATATTTTTAGCATGCAGATTTTATCATTTTGCGGCGTTTGAAAACATGAAATATAACTCGCAATTTTTTTACATGTAATGAAAATAATAGTACAAACCAAGTCGGTACAAAAGTATCTTATTTCCATGCTAATTTGATGATACTACTTGTTAAAATCAAAACACACGGATTTCATTTGCTTTTTTTTCGATAAATGTACTCGAGTCAATAATACCTTGCACCCGAAATATATCACCATTTTCTGAATTTTGAATCAGTTATTAAGGAAAAGTTCCCTCTTTTTCCTGTTTGAAAGTTACTTTATGTATTTGACTGTGAAATTTTATACGTGGGGCTAAATTTGCCACTTTCTAAATATCCATCTTGTGAATGTATTTCCTCAAGTATTATACATAAGTAGGCGATGAAATAAAAAATATCGTCAACATTTTTGTAAAATTTGCAACAAACGATTTCTAACTTTCTTCAATTTTAAAAATTGTGAAAATTAAGAGTAGTTTTTATCTTCATTACATTAATTCTAACCGGATAATTTTATCTACCGTTTGACCTTAAAACAGAAAAGTGACACTTTTATTTCACTGTTTCAATACTAAATGCTGTGTCAAAGTGTATAAGCGTTTTTTTTTATATTCGTTGTCTTTGGTAAAATTTTGTCTTACATTTATTTTTATCTTATCTTTTTTTTTCTGTGGATATATTGAATCCTTGGTAAATTACTAAGTTTGTATTTATTTGTATTCTCCTTAGCAACTTAATGTTACTTTTTATGACCTCAGAAAACGATTGTAAAAAACGTATCCAAATTTAGTTTTTTTATTAGAATGTTTAAAAAAGCTTTTGCGGTTTTTGTGATACACTACACGACAATCGACAAACCACACGACAAGCCAAACCATAAAAGCGTAAGAATATTTCATGAATTATATACTTATTATATACTCATTATATACTTAATTACTGATTAAATTTCTGAAATAAAACATTATTTTTTAAACTAATTTTGTTCCATGGTACCAAACAAAATGAGTTAAGTGATATAACTGTTATGGTCGTTTTTCAATAATTATAGCGGGTCATTATAAATGTTTGTAGTCAATGGCGGCTGTGAATTGTTGAAAAAATCTTGTCGCTCTGTGTAAATAATTATCAATTTTTACTAAAAAATTTTAATTATAGGGAAAAGTATTTTTGACTGTTGGCTGCACTGTTTACTAATTGTTACTAGCGCAAGATTAAACTACATGTATTCAGTTACTTCCCTACTTATAATACTTTATTACAATGTTATAAACAACTTGTCTTTTAAGTAATATGCACACCATTTTGTTTAAATTAATAATTCACAGATTTTTTTTTTACATAACATCCAATCCAATATGACAGATCGTGTTCTTATCTCAAAAATAAACAATCCAAAACATTAAGCCGCAACAAGACCATTTACATTTGTCTTTACAGCTGCCTTTGACTACAAACATTTATAATGACTGTATATTAAAAGAAGTACTAAAGGACTGTTTTTTATAAAACTATTTATGATTGAGAAAAATGCTAAATTCATGAAAAAGAGTTATCGGATCGATATTAGTTGCCCAACTAGATCCAAGCTGGAAACCCAACATTGGATCTGAGTCTGAGTTCGAGTTCGAAACAAGTTGGTATTGTCAATGTTTATACGATGTCGTACTGTTTGGTGATCGGATTGCTGATATCGGGTTGACCAGGTAGGTTCCGTATTGAAACTAGATGGGTTTTCCAACATCGGATAAGCATTGGAAATACCATCTTGTCTGGAGTTCGGATTCAGGCGGTCAATATTGGCCAAGATAACAATGTTGGAACTAGCTCGGAACGTGATCGTTCCAATATGGTGTGCTACTAGGGTTATTATTCATTTAAAGAAAGAAGAGTTAAAAGCAAATACAAAAAAAAGGATCAAAATTAATTCAAATTTAAAACTTTACAACGGAGAACAAGGTTCCATTACATTTTTATCAAAAACAAAAAAAAAGATGTTTGTGAAGAAGGTTCCTGGGGTTTTGATTTTGATCGCATATTTGACTTTGAAAAGGAGAAAAGTAAAAATTTAAGTACATTTTTTTAAAATTGTCAGTTTTCAGTTTATCTTAAGATCAAATTTTAGATACAATTTTTAAGTTTCGACGACAAATGTTGGAAACTGCTTAACTAAAATTTGACTATTTTTTTTTTTAATATTTTAAAACTGCAAAAGTATATATAATAAGGAATAAGAATCATAAGGCTCTCCATAAACAATTTGACAATTTAATTTTGCACAGAATATTGCACAATCAAATATACTAAGTAAAATTGTTAAATAAGAATATAGAGAAATTATTTATTCCTTTTATAATGTTCAAAAAGTATTATTGAGTCAAATACATTTTGCGAAAAAAAAAAATAGTTTGCGTACCCGTTACCACATAATATCATCGAATTACCATATAGAAACAAGATTCCACTTTTATTCTGACTTGATTGGTTCTACTTGTTTTAACTGTACGTAAAAACTGTGAGTTACATTGTGAGAAATGATAAAATTTGCATGATAAAAGTGTTCAACTTTTTAAATTATTTATAACGTAGCTGTAGGGCCAAAGAGATAAACAATTTTTTGACGAAAGCATTCATTATAATGTGATAGACTAATGTTTAAAAAATAATTAAATTTCAAAGAGGTCGGGTGGAAAGTCCGCTTGGTTTGACATGGAATACTATAAAACAATTGGTGGCAAGGAGGCCCCAATGGCATTTAAATTTTGTCAATATTAATGAACTAGAGAAAATTTTATACCGAAAATAGAAAGTTATCTCGCAAGAGGGAGTTCATAAGTAATAAAAAAAATTGAATCTCAATTTAACCTGGTTGGTTAAATTAATTAAAAACGATGGCCGTAGCACATGCAGTATTATTAGCGCATATTATTTCGTAATAATTGCCTATTGTTAATGTCTCGTCACGGATCAGCAGTAAACGCATTTTTGACAAGAAAAATTCAAATGCAATGAAACGAACAATTAAACAACCGTATTGTTAGGTTTACTACTATTATTCATTGTTCCACTTTGAATGCGTTCAAAAACTTACAAACAATAAAATGTGGGTGAATATATTTTTTTTATTGCTGAGCTGCATAACAAAAGATAACCTCCGATATGGTAACAGTTAACAAATCAGCAATAAAAACCTGAGTGTTTGACTTGCTTGACCAATGACATTGTTGTCTTGTGCCATTTTACTTCATTTTCATACAAAGTGTGGTCACCGTAAGTGGTATTTCGCATCAAGTTTTTTGAATACATTAACCTTAAAAAAAATTTTGGAAGGATTTCAACAGTTTTAAATGATTTCAAAAACCTTCCTACTTGCACCAACAAACTTCGCCAGCAGTATTTTCTTAAACCTTCAAAACGCTGTTACATTTTTTTTATCAAAACATAATTTTTTAAGGAGCCATGGTCAGAGGCCCAACAAGAAAAACTAGAACTTCAGAGAGCGCGAGTCTTCGAAGTTAACCGACACTTGGCCGCACTGACGGACAGTTGGGAACGCGGAGGCCTTCCTTTGCACATGAACTTAGCAGTGCATCATTACCCTCAATCTCAGGATTTGTCGGACCGACTCAAACAACAAAACCGCCTCCTTACTGAGGTAATTTAATGTTATTTTAGTCATGATAACAGTAATAACCGCTGTCTGTAGGAAGTGAGCAAAAAAAGCGAACGGATATCGGCTTTGGAGCGGGAAAAAGCTAGTCTCATCCAAGTTCTGCAGATGCGATCAGCACCGAACAGGAACGGGCAGGAAGAAGCTGTCTTCTAAAAAAAAAACATCACTTTTACAAAAACATTTATTTACAGTCAATTGAAACAATTGTGATTTTTATGTGAAAATACAAAACATAACGGTGTTACCTTCATAAATATGTCCCTTTAAAGTTTGTACAAGTAAGTGCCATTAAGTACACACAAAATAGAGTTGTACGTATCAAATCTGGTACACATTATTGTATGTATTGTTGCCAAACTGTTGTTTTACAAGTGATTTTTGTGCAAATTTATAAATCGATGCTGAGCCACTTGCTTGTAGTTTATAGTTTTGTAATAATAAAATATACGTTTTTTTATACACGAGACTGTTCTTAAAATTTATATTTTGGCAATTGTGGATACTTGGTACTTTTTGAAAATTTTAACATATTTCAGATATTTATTTATCACATATTATATACTTTATTTTGGTTACAATGATTGGCAATGAAAACTTATTTGGCTTTGACTGACTGTTTCACATCCCAATTAACACCATCATGTGGTAATTTACTTTCCAAAAATGGCGACGCCCATACAATGTACCACTTAGCACCAAAAGCCTCCATCACGTTTCGCTTCGGACCGAAATCGTACTGGCTCAACTTCTGATGCTTTTCATGTGTAATTACCCCCCTCAGTATCAAGTCCATGTGATAATACAATAAAATTCCAGTAAAAATGCATCCTACTAAAACAAGCAAAACAACAAACAAATACATCTGATTCTGACTATAATGAACAAATAAAGATGCCAACGGAAATATCAGCTTGATAATCGACTCGATAGTACCAAACTCAGCAAACTCAAAAACGAAATAAATATTATAATAGGATGCATAAATGGTAGCTATGAAAATGTAGAACAGAAACATTACAAAATATCTCAGATTGTGGTGTCCAATACAACAACTGGTGAACATACAATGGTGGTCCCTCTTCAAAATGCACACATTGCAAACGTTGCAATGCCACGATCTCGGCGGAGATACACATTCGCACACTGCACAAAATCTCGAATTTGGCCCCAATGTTGTCGGCAGGATCCTACCTCTAATACTTGTATCACAAATAATAATTGCGACGTAATTTGAGCACACGTTGAACAAAATAAATGTTCCAACGACGAAATGAAATATATACCAGAAGCCCCACTGGCCGTAGTAATGAGGTAAAACCACGAACAATTCAAAGTAGTACACAAAAGGGATTACACACAGCGTGAATAACGTCACTAAACCATCGTAGGCATTCTTTGGGATTATGCTGTGTCTCAATAACATTTTAAATATTTGAACTTTTAGGTTATATTTACGCTAAAATGTCAACAACTACCCCATTTTGTAGATGTCGATATAGTAGGTTTTATCGACGTGCTATCAACGAGTGCGTGACCAATATTTACAAAGGTGAGTTTTGTATTAAATTCAGATGCAAAAGTTACGATTTCTGTACAAACGTTTCTGGGATATTCATCAAGACCACTGCACTAAATCACTAAATTAAGATCACCAATTTTTCACCATTTCTTCGTTTTGGTTTTCAAATCTTACAACTCGTCGGTTTTGCAGGTAACTGTAAGAACTGCGCAAGCGCAAGATGGTAATTTTATTTTATTATGTTGTCTGTCTTTTGAATTTTCCAGTTTAAAATTTTTCTGTCAGTAGCTGCCGTCAGTGATTAAATAACCGTTTTGTGAGTTTCGTATAGGTTTTTAATTAGTTGATTTATCTTTTTCCCAGTGATTATTTATTTAAATTTAACTTGGTCGTTTCGTGAAAATGAATTGTAATAAAGGAGGTTCTTTGTCTGAAAATGGCCAGAAAGGAAAGTCTCTTGTGAGAAAACCCTCCATCAGGAATAAGAAACCCCCAGAGGTAAAGCAGACGTTGACAAGCAAATATCGTTTTTTGAAAGCGAATCCACTGTTGGTTAATGAATTAGAGAAAGTCATTTGTAATAATAATAAAGCGGACGAACAGTTGTTAAATAAAAAACCCCTCAGAACTTTGGCGACCGTTTTGGATGTTAGTTCTGATGTCTTGTCTGGAAAATTGTACCCCGTTGAAATGAACAGTACCAAAGCAGAAAAGTTGGGGAATTTTTCAAGTAATAAACCAAAAATGAAAATTTATCCAAAAGCAGGACCAAGTTTTAATCATTCAAATTCAACAAAAATTGACTTTAAATCTGGTCATTTTCTCTCTTCAACTGTAATTGAAAATAAGCAAGAATTTACGAAAAAAGTAACAAAATTCGGTGAATTTTGTAACAGAACTAGCTCACTTAAACCGAAGAATCAGTTAATGCAAGGTAAACCAAAAGCAAAAGAACCAGTGAGAAGGTCTTTGTCAGTGCAACATTTTGACATTAAAAGAAAAAACACCAACTCTAACACTCTTCGACATATAAAATCGCAGTCTCTTGAAGAACTGAAAATCACCAAAGGAAAATTTGACCGAATTGAAGAACTTAACATTTCAACAATAACAGAAGAAACAAGTTTCACAGCAGCAAAATCATCTTCAACTCCCCCACAGATGGTTTTCAGGACTCCAATAGCCCACCATCGCAGAAGCGCTTTTTGGACACCATCCAATACAAATAATCGAAAATCTCTGTTTTTAAGCACACCAAGTTCATATGACATGTCAAAGAGATTGAATGAATGGTTGAAACGCAGAGGAAAAAATTCAGGGGATTATCACCATCTGAAGTGTTTTGGAATTCACGAGAAACAAATGGAGGCCGTTATCGATGAAGATAACAAAGAAAACGTCAAAATTAATTCTGCAACAAGAGGTAGTTATGAAGACTTGAAAATTGTAACAAAAAGAGAAAATGATGAATGCACCAGCGTCAATCCTGTTAACCTGAAGATTGTTGCTTTAGAAGCCTTGCAAGATTTACATAAACTAATTTTAGAGGTAATCAAATGCAACTTAGTCAAAAAAAATATACTTTGTACAATCTCAGCTGGATAAAATGGTCATTGGCGAAAAATACGCAACATTTGAATTGTGAACGATTTTTGTTGATTTCAGGGATATCCAAGTGAACAGTGTGATGTTTGGCTTCAGCTGATCAAAGAAAAATGCAAAAAACTTGATGAGGAGCCTCAATATTGGGAGTGTCGTGCCGCTTTGGAACAGTCAAAAGGAAACATAAGTGTCGCTGTTGAATGTTTCAAAACTGCCATTGTACAGGGTGCCGAAGTAAGATTTTTTCCAATTAAAAGTTGTATTTTTATTACTTATTGTAATTTAGGTTCATGCTGTGGATCAATCACTGGATCAGCTTTTACAAAAATTCAGTTTACTAAATATCGCTACAGATACAAATGTCAATCACAATAGAGAGAGGGCACGAATTATTCAAGATGCAAGAAATGTTTTTAAATCCAGCATCATCCAGTTTGCTGTGCAAGAACGGACTTTAAAAAAGTAATTTTGTTTTTGTTAGTGAGGAAAAATAATACCTCAATTGATTTGCAGAAAAAATAAAGAAGGGATTGCGCCAGGGACAAAATTAGTCATAACGCCTGTCAGGCGAAGCACAAGATCATCTAGATCAGGATTTACATCAACACCCGGAATGAAGATTTATTCGTCGCTACAAGAAGCTGAGTCTTCTACAGAACACACAATCAACTTTCAGTGTAATAAGGCTTTAAATAATTAATTTTGACATATGTACTATTCATGTTTATTATTTTTTGAATTATATTTACCATTATAAGATACTACTTTCTCTATTACTGAAAACGCCACAACATACACTAAAGTAGAAGAATTACAAACTAGAGAAATCTTAAAACTGCAGCTTTATTTTCTTAATTTAATTTTGTACACAACTAACAACCTAATTATATGTTAACTTAGCGAACGCTTCAAGTAATAAAATCATTTTATGAACCTCTGTATGTTGAATAATCTTAAGATTTCATTTATCTTTTGCTCAATTCAAGTTTAATGAATTGTAATAAAGGAGGTTCTTCGTCTGAAAATGGCCAGAAAAGAAAGTCTCTTGTGATAAAGCCATTTTTCAGCAATAAGAAACCTCAAGGTAAAGCAGATCGTTTTCTGAAAGCTAATCCGTTGTTGGTTAATGAATTAGGGAAAGTCATTTGTAGTAATAACAAAGCGGACGAGCAATTTAAGTGAAAAACTCCTTAGAACTTTGGCTAATGTTTTGGATGCCAGTTCTGATATCTTGTCTGGAAAATATTGATACAAACAGTCCCAAAGTAGAAAAGCTGGGGAATTTTTCAAGTAATAAAGCAAAACTGGAAATTTATTCAAAACCAGGGCCAAGTTTTAGTTTGTACAATCTTGACTGAACAAAATGGTCACTGACTAAAAATAATTAACGTTTGAATTATGAACGATTTATGTTGATTTCAGGGATATTCAAGTGAACAGTGTGATGTTCAAAAAAAAGTGCAAAAGACTTGATGAGGGACCTCAATATTGCGAGTGTCGTACCGCTTGGGAACAGTCAAAAGTGTCGCCGTTGAATGTTTCAAAACTGCAGTCCTGTAAAGTTTACAATCTACAATACCATTATAAAAAATTATTCTCTTAATTTAATTTTGTACACTACTACTACTGACAACCTAATTATACGATAAGTTAGCGCAATGTTTCAAGCAATGAAGTCGTATTTTATGAACCTCTATATGTTGAATAACCATACGGACTTAATAGAATGGGTATGTGATAGTTTTCAGTTACAGTACGACAGTCAAAAACGACCTGAAAAAAAAATTGATGAAACCTTTAAAATTACAAGCAATAAGGCAATAAAATATTCTTACCTCAATAAAAGGGTACATGGTATCCTGTTTGCGAGCGTCAAAATATCTATCCACGTCATAGTGCAACTTATATCTCCCTGGCGTGAAGTCAGCTCTATCGACAAAATTGGCAAACTTCCCATTAATATTCGTAACTCCTTCGTTAATGTACGTCCACCTCCCATCAATCAATTTGTAGAGACTAACTTGCAGTCCCGACACCGGGCAACCCCTCGTCGTATCTAACACGTGAGTTGAAACAGGTGCTTTCATTTGATTCACTTGGAAATTTTGGTTATGCTATTAGAAAACAATCGGTTATCAATAAAATAAAGAAATACAGCATACAAGGAAAATATAACAGAAGAAAGAAAATAAAACGACAATATACCTTTTTATTTCTCCTCGACAATTATCAACAATTTAATGGAAACAATAATAGCACCAGCAATGACAATAACCAAACCTTCCTACCTTCTCGAACGGCACTTGGTGGAGCTCCATTGTCGTCTCCTCTTCCTCTTCTTCTTCAACTATTTCCTGGTCGATGCCATCTTTCTGAAGCTGCTCTTCATCTTCGGCCTCCGAAGCGACTTCAGCATACTCGATCGTGTCGCCGTCTTCGTTATCGATTTCGGTCTGGTTCATGTCCTCTTCTTGGAGGACCACAGCGTGGATCTCCTGCTGCTCCATCGCTTGGGCTTTGTTCTAAAATAGACAGCAATTCACAGTAACGGTCATTTATTAATTTTCAAGTCCAACAGCAAATTGAGGTTACTTTCGTGACAAAAGCGCCATTTTGGATCCTGTCATAATAGTTTTGTTGGTGTGTTAATGAACAACGCATTTTTACACAAGCTAAAGCAAATGTGGGGTTTCAGTAATACAAAATAAGCTGATAATTATACAAGCCAAAGCTGACGCAGCGAGTGACTTTTAACAAGAACCAAAATGGCGACCGTCAGTAACCAATGGAATTACATCTTTGAAATTTAACCAATCAGATTACGGCGACTCTCTGCTGTCTGGATTCTGTTAATCTGACATTTGCTGTCGGAAGAATTGTCATGCCAAATGTCATGTGATAATGAAAATGGAGATATTTGTACTTGAATGCAAAAATGTTTCGTACCTTTCTCGTGTTATGAATCTGGGCCGCTTTCTGATGCCTGATGGTGCACGTATGCTTGAGGAGACTTAACCGATGAGCATGTAAAGTTTTCTGGCAATAGGTGCAGTACGCTCTTGTGGGTTCACCAACAACACCTCGGAGCCAGCCTGCAGCAACCGCATCAAGTCACAACAGTCAGTAACAGTCCCATTGTGATTTACCTTTAAAATCTGGCATTTGCTCCCATGCTGGCCGATAAGTTTGTTTATAATATTTCCCTCTGACTATGTTGGAACTGTTCGTCAAACCAAGGCTTTCGTACGAAGCTTCTTCTAATTGTACGGGGATTTCATCCAGTTCTTGGGAATCTTGAGATTCTTCTTCGACTTCTTGTACTTGTTCGGTTCCTTCACTTTCCATTTCACCCGCCAAGATCAAACGGTTATTTTCCTAGTTACCAAAAAGGTTGAAATATTACTAAAACCGAAATGGCGACTCAACGCGTCACCTAGGGTTTTCCGAATGGGAGAATTTTTGGCATGAACCGGAAATGACGTCATAGACATCATCAAATCAAAAACTAATTTCCAGTAGATAATAAAGTTTGTTGTTAAAAAATCTATCACTTTTGATAACGATTACTAAATAAAATATATTGCAAAATAAAAATTATTAAAAACACATACAAATAAACATGTATTGTCGAAACTCACTTGGTTTCCGTTTAAACGAGGCGCGAAATTCAAAAAAATCAGACGGTTCTTTTGCATCCCAGTGTGGCTTGTTATGTTGTGACTGTTTTGGACTGTAAATCAGAAAAGTGATATTTTCAAGTGATCAAGTGATCAAGTGATTCAAGTGATATCCTCATCTGCAACTGTAAAGGTGGAAACATGAAATTATTAACACATAATATGCTAACCTCGAAATGTATGAAAGCAGTGACCGTCGGGTACCCCCTTGGTATAAACGTAAGCGCAAAAGACACCGTAGTTTGCTGTTTACTTATTTGCATTACACATTCGGCACCTTCATTCCATAATAATAATTTGTATAAATTGATTGTATTTTGAGGTTATGTCATTACAGGCTTCAGATGTGCGGGTGTCAGAAGTCGACTTCAACCCCGATTTCATCGCCAAAATCATCCCGAAAGTGGATTGGGCAGTGCTGTGGAACGCCGCGGAAAGTATAGGACAGCTGGAAGGCCTCCCCAAAGACATTGTAGAGAATTACGAAAACGACCATGATTTCCTCAAAAAAGCCCATCATGTGCTGTTGGAAGTGGACATAATTAACGGAGAACTAATCTGCCCAGAAACCGGAAGAAAATTCCCGATCAGTAACGGCATTCCTAATTTATTGTTGAATGAGGATGAGGTTTAATTTTGTATATTTTAAGATTTAAGGTTTGTTATTGTAAAAGAAAAGTAAATAGATTTGTTCTGTATATATTTTATTGATTAACAAGAACTGCAAAACAATCAAACATTGCTTAAGCAACAGAGAGCGGTACATTATTTAAAAAAAAATATGGCACTAATTGTACATACAGGCATTAAAAAAATATTTTGTACTCAAAAAGAGGTTTTGTGGTTGATCACTATATACGAGGATAAAACATCGTGTTTCTATTATGGTGAAGGTTGCAAGTTTTTTTTTTCTTATCTTAGCCGCTTACCACAAAGACCCTTTAAAATTTGAGTTAAATGAGACATGAATAACATTAATTTACATAAAAAGCAAAAAACACTTTCACTTATGTAATCTTATGTCTATCCCTCTTATAGTTCAAATTTTTCCTGTTACAACACAAGTTACACTGCTGTCACTACTTGTAAATACAAAAAAAAAAAATAAACTACAAAATTTATAGATATTGCTAAACATCTTCTAAAGCCCCAGTGAAAGTGTCTTCCTCTATGATGACACTTTGTGTGCGGCATTCTAGCATCCACAAAATTGCTAATCAACTTCTAAACTAATTTACAAAAATATTTGCAATAAAAATATGCAATAGAGGACATTTCTTCTTATTAAGGGCCCACAAAAGAAAAACTTATTGTCCCTGTTGTGGGCTCCTTATGCTTAGTAAATACGGAGTTTTACTTTTTTGGTGGATGTTCATTGGGCGGCACTGATTACAAGCCACAGCCTTTCTTGAAGAAGAAAAATACAAAAAAATGTAAAGCCCTGTGCACTATTCATTTTACTAACGACTATGATTTAGTACCTAAATCGTCAGTCAAAATACGAAAATAGTCCGGTGTGATCATAAAAACGTGATGAAAAATTTCCTATAAATATAAAAATTGGTATATTGTAAAAAAATATTTTAAGAACACTATTCTCATCGTCCAGGTACTTAAATTTTGCACTATGGGATATGTTGGTAACTATTCTACTCCAATGAAAGCCAGATACTTGTTATAATGACAAAACATAACAACCACAACTAACATTACTTTTCCTCAAATAATGAAAAAAAAAAAAAACGACAAAGAACAAACAAACTTAAAGAATATTGCACATATACTGCTACTTCCCTCGAGACTCCCCGACACCATTTTTCAACTGGGAAAAAATACTACCTTTAGCCAAACCGAATTTAGGACCTTTGCGCAGTTCTTTGTTTGGTCCACGAGGTTGGTACAACTTGTTGCTCAACAGCGAATTATTGGAACCATTAGCTAGCCCCTGGGGGCCCTTTCTCAAACTCAAATTAGGACCTTGCCAATCCACATAGTCCATCCTAAAAAAAAATTGTAGTCATCTTAAAATTTTAATCCTTACAACTCACAGCAAATTTTTATCATTTGATCCTTTAATCAAGTTTGGATTGTGGCCTTGTGTGTTTGTTATATTGGGAGATTTGAATCCTACACCTGCTTCTTCAAGTACTCTGAAATTGTATTTTCAGTTAAAATACATCAATTATTGGATAAAATATTAACCTATTGTATGTATTTTTATCTTTATCCATTTTTTCAGATTTCAATAAAGATTTTATAGATTGTCTGCTTTGTGATATTGGTATTGTGGAGGTGCTGGCTTTCACTTCTACTCCACTTTCCCTTGAAAATAAAAGTGGTAATAATTACGAAAAAATAACGTATCTGAAGCACATACTGTTCTTCAGTCTCGACAGTGATAATAGGTGCGTTCTTTTCTGCTTCCTTTTCAGTATCTTCTTGGACCATGATTTCCAAAATTTGACTCGCTCTATTTTCATTAAAATCCACGCTTTCCAACGCGATCGTTATCAAATGCTGGGCCACATCTTTGTATTTTTCTTTCAATTTTTCTTGAACTGCAATTTATTTTTTTATAATGAATATTGTGTACAGTTACAAATATTACGTTGTGCTTTTTCTTCTGCAGTTTTCATTTTAGGAGACAGTCCTGATTGTTCTTCTTTCTTCACCTCTTCGACCGCCTGCGTTTCCGTTTTGGCTTCCATTTTCTGCTGCGCCACTTTAACCGGTTCTTTCCTTTGAAATCCCATTTCTTTCAATATTTCCGACGCCTTCTGTATGTTGCTCTCGTTATTGTACAACACTTCCAAAATGACCGTTTCTTCAGCTTGCGGGAAAATCGACTTCATATACCTGCAACTATGCAACATCATAATTGTGCCGGATTTATGAATTTCTCGACAACGACAAATATATTTGCATTTCTCTAGCTGTAAACAAAATAAACGATGGTAATAAAATAAACAGGGGTCATGCTCATGTAACTACTTGTGGGAAGACTGATCAAAGGAGTTATCACAGGGAACTTAACGACTAAACATGATAACTCTTTGAGCAGGTTCAGGTGACAATTACAAGACCTGTCTGAGACGAACTGATTTAGGACCTTAGTTTTAATTTGGGAGAAGAATGAGGCCTTGGCGAACTCCTGAAACCCTCTCCGATGCGCGGAGAGCCCGTGCTGTTCGTCCCCGATCCTGGCCTTAATATCGGACTGCCACCCCTGGAGCTGGTGCGCAGCCCGAGGGGAGGCGTCATGTGTAATGCGTATACGCTGGGGTGGTGTATGTTGCGTTGAGGAGGGGGAGTCGCAAAAGGCCCCGGCGTCGTTATCGGGTTTTTTTCCACCTGTAATGCACTTATCACAAGAGCTTCTCGATTGTGATACCTAGAAAACGGCAAAAAAGCAAATGAACGGCGACGTGTTAGTATGAGGAAGCGATTATGTACAAAGAATGAACAACAGATGGGTTAGTTATCTCAAACTGATTTGTACACCTCTCAAATACTTACTTCTTCATCAGAAGGCGGATGTGCGAGTCGGATACGGTGGGAAACATCGCGCTGATCTTCGAGACGGCATCGTCGGTTTCTGACTGAAGTGTCAGCGAGCTGTCTTGAACTTTCGCCCCTCGGATCGTCAAGGGGCTCATCCGTGAGGTGCTTCGTAATTCCTGTAAAAAACAAGCGTTTTTACACTGTTATTCGACTATTGGCATGCACATGCAAACTTAAGCAACGAAGCCATAAAACATCATTAAATCAACAATGACAATCACACGTCAAGGTGAATGAGTACCTGTAAAGGATTAGACTTGGGACTTTGATGCGATGGCATTTGAAAAGCCGGTATTGGGGAAGTTTGACTGGGATAGACATAATTTCGCCTTAAATCTGGTGATCCATGCTAAATGAATCCAAGCAGCGTGAAAGGAAGACACAGATGAAGTTAATAATGTTTGTGGTTCTTTAACACGCAATTATTCACCTGAAGAGGTATATGTTCAAAACCAACATTCGAAAGGTGTCTGGGGGTTCCCTGGAATGGTCTATAGCGATTTCTGGGGTCATCCCAGGTGGTGGTTTTGGTATAATGATTTACAAAATAGCTGTAAATAACAATATCACGAAAATCCGTTCACTTTATCGATACTTACTGTCTTCCAGAGGCTTGATCCAACTTGCATTCCCAACCAGGGGGCAGCGAGTCCTGCAATTCAGCCATCACGAGTTGAATTTTCAATCACAAAACAGGGAGAATTACAGCGAAGAATTACACTTATTTATTATTAAACATTTTTTTCGAGCGTTACAGCACATAAACTCCATTTATGTTTTGACAGCTGACAGTTGGCATATTGGGACATTTCATCCCTAATATTTGGCACCAGTGGAGAAGTTGTTGTTGGTCAGTTGTCACATCATTTTACGCATTTTCGCGTATTGTGGACATAAATTGAGGTTATTTTCATAAGTAATTTTTAAAATATCTCTAATTTCTGAATTCGCACTAAAAAACGATGGCTGAAACTGCTGGAAATTGGTGTTTGATAGAAAGTGATCCTGGAGTTTTTACCGAATTGATACGAGAGTTTGGTAAGGTTATCGCTTCTTGTGATGATTGGACAAATATCTGTTGGCTTTCAGGTGTCAAAGGCGTCCAGGTCGAAGAATTGTGGAGTTTAGAGCCAGAACAGTTCGAAAACTTAAAGTATTTCATGTTAAATCGTCGCTGAACTGAAAATTAAAGATGTTTGTTTTAGACCGATCCACGGTCTGATTTTTTTGTTTAAATGGACGAAAGACGACGAACCCAGCGGATCTATCGTGCAAGACAGCCGTTTAGAAAAAATATTTTTTGCCAAACAAGTAATTGAGAATGCTTGTGCAACTCAAGCTATTTTAAGTGTCTTATTAAATTGTCGTCATTCAGACTTAAAACTAGGTCACACTTTAAGTGAATTGAAAGATTTCTGTCAAGGTTTTGATGCAAATATGAAAGGATTAACTATAAGTAACTCACCTGTTATTAGGTCTGTTCATAATTCTTTTGCTAGACAACAACTTTTCGAGTTTGATCCGTCTTTAGCAAATAAAAACGAGGATGTGTTTCATTTTGTGAGTTATGTGCCCATTGATGGGAGACTTTATGAACTTGATGGTCTCAAATCAGGTCCCATCGATTTGGGGTCAGTGCCAGTCGATTCGGACTGGATAGACATTGTCAGACCAATCATTGAAAAAAGAATACAACGGTAAAATAATGATGAAAACAAATCAAATCGTTATAAACTATCTGCTTGTAGGTATAATGAAGGCGAAATCCATTTTAATTTGATGGCTATAGTGAGCGATAGGAAAATGTTGTATCAAAGACAGATAGAAACAATTCAAAAGCAAGTTGAAGAGGCTGGCATGGAAACAGATTCTCAACAGACTGAATTGGCGCGATTTCGTCTGCTTATTGAAGAAGAGGACAATAAGAAACGGCAATATCAGGTCGAGAACGTCAGACGCAAACACAATTATTTGCCTTTAATTGTGGAAATTTTGAAAATTCTGGCAAAAGAAGGAAAACTGATGCCGTTGTATGAACAGGCCAAGCAGAAGTCACTAAAAAAACAAAAAACAAAAATGTCTTCATAATTTTTTTTTTACTTACTAATAAAATTTAATTCATCTTCTATTTATTTGTTTTTTTTACCAATTGTTAACTAAATTTATCCTGGGATTTAGTCATTTAGGTCAATGTCTATGAGTGTAATCATCATCAACAGTAGAAAGTCTTTATTGCTGCGATTTTTATAAAACGAGCATTGACACATTTCTAATTGAGAACTGCCTCCCTAATGATTATTTTATTACTTCTTATTCTTACTCATAAAAAGCGTAAAAACGTGTACACCTGTAGCAGTAATACCATTAATTATGCAAATAATGCATGTCCATTTGAAATTATCAATCTCGATTTCTATAACCCACTTTAGTGGCAATCTGGGATTAATTAGGCGCTTTTACTGCCATGTCTGATGCCCATTTAAGAGAAGTTTGCACTAAACAGAGCATATCTACAATAAAACATCTTTATCCCCTAATATCGCATGTCTGGATTATATTTTATATAGAATGGCCGAGCTTTAACACACATACTTGCGCTAACCGTCGTAAAGAAATATGGGAAAACAATTGTTAATAAAATCCTTAATATTGCTGTGGTTCATTAGTGCTGTCATCGGCAACAGTCCAAGAGAAAAAAGAGATGTGCACAGGATTATCTTGAAGGAGAGACGGCCCAGAAGTCACCGTTCACACCACCATCGCAGCCATAAACATAGCCATCATCACGATTATGGTAGCTACGAAAATTATGGAAAACGAGGAAAACACTATGAAGACGATAATCACAGTTTCGAGCATAACGAAGACAGTTATGAAGACGATCGCAAATACAAGGTAAATACAGGTGGCAAAATGAAGGTGGTTGGTACCGAATATTTTTTTCTAGATTTATCGTCACCGTCACCATCGTAAGCCATCATCTAAACCGCATTATTCAAGCGCAGAATACGAAGATATAAGAACTGAACCACACAGAGGAGAGAGCAGTCTTTTAGATAATTATAACATAAGGCGAAAGCCATACAAAGAGAGCGCAAGATACAGTTCGTCGATGCACGTAGAATTAACGACGAAATTCCCATCAACGTCGCCGTTTTATTCTTTCTACGGCAGTACAGATCTTCCCAGTTTTAATTTCAATCAAAAAACGATAGATTTGAAGCCATCTTCATTTGCAACCCCTCAAGAATTTACATTTAGTAACAACACTTACGAAGTTCGAGAAAATCATGATGACAGCAATTTCCTGAAGGATGAACAAAACTTTCAGGTTTTGGCGCCAATGTTGGAGCTTACCAAGTCACATTTGGCTGATGTAAGTAATCTGAAAGATGATGAAGTAGGGAAGAAAACGATTGGTCGGAAAAGAGTGAGAAGGATTAAAGTTAAAAATTAATTCTTTTAATAATTCATTTTGATATTGTAGAATAATTTTATTATTACTGTCATTTTATATAATATATAATACTTTTTTATTTACTGGTAGTTGCTTTTTGATCTTAATACTGATTTTAACCCATTCGGCGAACTTGGAGGAGTATAATCTGGGTCTGGTATCATTGGTGGTGATACGTTATTTGGAGATCTGCGTCCCTTATTTCTTCCAATTGTTGCAACTTTGTTGGCTATAGACGCAGCAAAAGAGTTGTAATTATCTGATGGTAATTTTGTGTTGTTATAATGATCCACATACGCATCACTGTCCCTGCTGTCCGGTCTCGTATCTGGGAAGAAAGAGTGACTTCTTGTAAATCCGTGATTTGAATAACTGCCATTAATCTGAGGAGTTGGCGGTTCTACCCAAAGACCTTTAGCTGAACCATTAAACCACGGAGGAGTCACACTAAGAATATCATTATATATTGAGTGTTTTTTTTTCTATTTTTTTTTTTTAACTTACTCTGAAGACTCATATCCGTGAATAATTGGTATTCTGGCCCCATTATTTTCCTGTAAAAAAAGTGGTTTTAAATTTGTACTGGTGGTTATGTTATTGCTGTTATTACATCCTTAATGACGTCTATTACGAATTTGGCCATCACCGTCGCGAATACGATATTTACAATCCAGAGGATGAATCCACGGGCTGTTAGTGTCATTACTATTCCATAGCATACAATGATCATTTGATCAATCAAATGCTAATAAAAAACATATTATTTTTTTAAATATCTTGTAATGTTAGGTCTATGCTTACTGAGGAACTTTCGAAAAAATCAGTGACTTCTTTGTAATCTCGCGCTATTAATGAGGTCAGGACCACATCGACTAGTGAAATTAAAACTGTTACAATTGACCATGCTCCAAATAAGTGTTTAATTAGGTGCCACTGATTATGGCACATCGCTGAAAATGACAATTTTGTTACTTTACAATAATTAACAGTTTACATTATTTTTGTCATTTTGGTAACATATGAAAAAAAAAGGGATTTCGACTGCACTTGAATCAAATAAAATAAACTAATAAATAATTCCTTTCGGTAAACATTAAGGAAACAATAATAAATTGCGAAACTTCTGCTAAAACCTGAAAATAAAGCTTATTTTATTTGATTAAAGTCCATCACATCTTTTTTGTTTTTTCATATGTTCACAATTTATTTTTGTTGTTTCATATTTTTCTTGTTAATACATTTCCCTTTTTTTTGTTATATTGACTCATTTTCTTTTTCACCTTTGCTTATTTATTCATTTTTTTCATTCGCTGTTAAATTCGATTTAACTTTAATGTTCATTAATTGAACTTAAATTTCCTTTGGTTTCAATATTATAAAATCAGTTTAAAAGCCGGCTGTAAGTAAGTGCAACTAGACCCACATGTCTAAATCACTTACAGAATTTAAACACCATGGATCCAGTTTTTTTTTGTCTTTTTTAAAATATTATTTTGGTTTCTTTATTTCATTCAGATTTTGTCAACGTACATTGCAAACATCATGGTAACCGTTAGATAAAATTGTGCATAATTTTAAAAAGAATTAAAACATCTCTTTAAAATTTTCAACTAAAGTAAAACATTATTTTGCCTCATATTTTGTTTCATTCATTTTTATTTTTTTCTTTTCTTCTTTCAAATGCTTCTTTCAGTTACTTTCTATTCCTGATAAAAGATCTCTTCTAAAACTAAATATAGGTTTTATTCATTTATTGCATTTGTAAATGTTTTTTGTACGTTATTTTACTCTTACTATTTTCTGCTTCGATTTTTGATTGATTGATTTTTGATTTTGATTGATCAGTAATTTCTTCTTTAGTTCCTTTGTTTTGCCTACAGATAAAGTTATTGTGGAAAGTACTGAATGAGTATGATATAAGCGGATAAGTTAAGTTGTTTTTGATAGAAGCAAGGCGAGTGTTGTTTTTGCAATATCAAATGTGAAAGCGTGATAGTTTTCAATAATGTTTGTTAAATTATTGTGTTTGGAAATAAAAGTACGAAAACAGGAAAATTTTGCTCAATGATGTTAGTTATAAACAAGATGTTACGATTGTAAAATGGAATTGAGGAAAAGAGAATGAAACAAATCAATAAATGAAAGGAAAGTTATGTGACTGAAAAGCAAGCATTTACATGCCTAGGTAGTACGTTCACTAGCCACGGGGATGGCTATATGAACTGATAGCAAAATTAATGAAACTGGTAGGTCTACAGTATTTAAAAAATAGCTGTGGTAAAACTAGAAAAACTAAAAATTAAAGAAATCAATCTTAGATGGTATTGATAGGAGTGTTTGTTCAAGTCTAGGGATGTATGAGCTATAATCAAAAAATTTTTATTGCTAATAAATTCTTCGATTTTATAGATAAAAAGTTATTAAAGTAAATTACAGTTGGATTATGAAAATATTAAGATAAAAAGATAACACGCATTAATGAAAAATTGTTAACTGATAATCAGTACAAAAACGGAACTGAATAAAAAAACGGTTGCTTACCCCATATTACACTTCCTGATACAAGGGTCCAAATAAGAGAAAATATTAAATAAAACCACATAAAAATAAAAAATTCTCTTGGTTCAACAAGTAAGTTGTGGGGAGAGTCAATACCAGCTATAAAAAAAAAGAAAAATCTACGTGAATTTGTAAAATAATTAGCCACTAGTTACTCACGATTTAAAAAAGTCCAATAAATATATTTGTAATAGTCTGTTGAATTCGTTAATGAGAGTGGGTCGATCTTAATAGCTTCGGTATAACAACAAATACACAATACAGAAAAAACAATCCAAGCGAGTCCTTGTATCTAACCAAAAACAATGTAAATACACAATAACGTAATAAATTTAATATGGATAAGGAGTTACGTACCAGTCCCACTATACCAGCAGCTAAAGCCACAGGTTTTGCCAGTAGACTATTGACCTCTTTTTGGGCCATTTTTGGAAATCGTACACTTTAACAATATCACATTCTACACACGAGTACTGAACATATAACAATAATGTGGGATTCGGTGAGTAATTTCCTTTATAGAAAATGAAATTCTACTAAGAAGATATGTGTAATAAGATGATAATAATCCATTTTTCATGTTAAACTTTAAAATAAATGTCGTTATCTTTATTTGGCAACTTATTGGATTAGATATTAAAGAACGCATAATTAAAAAACGAATTAATTTAATTTATTTTTCAATGTTTGTTTTAAAATTTCTCGATTGCGATGTATTACCCCTCACGGACGTTGTGGTTACACCACTGTTTTTTTAAACATATATTTATAGTGTTATAAAAATAACAATAATAAAAATAATCCATTTTTCGTTACAAAGACATTGTTGTAACATCTTTTCTTATAATATCCTGTATTTGTTTAACTGATAAAAATTAATTTAAAAATATAACCAATTAAGCTGATGGCTCCCTCTGTAATGTTGCAGAAACCTGTAGTATCAGCTGTTTTCAAGGTTGGTACTCATGCTAGCTGCTATCTATCTTTCTCCAACCCACTTGACATTTATTTCGAAGTGCTGTCTGTCACAGTCTGTCAGTGTCGGTGGAAATTTGTGGTGTATGTGCCAGTGGTTTTAGTGTTGTGTCTTCGATTGTGCCTACAATATGTGTGAACCCTCGTTAAAAATGCCACCATACTGTTGAAGCCTTGAAAGAAATCATGGATAATTAAGTGCTGCAGCACCATCGCCATGGGTTCCAGGATACGGTGAGTAACCCTCGCGTGATTCCGCTAAAACCCCCAATTTGGCGCAGGGGTGTACCCCGATTTCGATCCGGATTCAAATTTTAATTCTCCCGTGTCCCCTTCTAGAGAAAACGTGAAACATTTCTTCGAATGTTTCTGCGAAGTGGTGCCCCCCACAGAGGACAAGGAGGCATGGATTATCCAGCAGTACCCCGACAGATACAAAGACGAAGAAGTTCTCAAGTCGGTGCCGAAATTCGCATATCCTTACAAATTCGAAAAGTAACGAACCAGCAGCGGCAAGTGGCCCTTTTCACATCTTTCTTTTTCAGCACTGTTATTCAGCACTATTCGTTCGTTTTGACGGATTTGGAGTCGAAATGGACGTTCGGGTTCTGCAGACACGACCCTCGATCGGAGACCGCTATTGTAGTCTTGAGTTATCTGCCCTGGCACCAAGCTTTTTACAAGTACGCCTTTTGTTGCATCAGACTGTGAGATAATCAGGAAGTCGATATGCAGCCGCGATTGCAATGCACGTCAACGCGTTTGTCCTTTTCAGAACCTCGTAATAAATTAAGTACCGCAATTTAAACGTTTTCCTCCAGGTTATGGACGATTTTATGTGTTTTAAATTGCGATTTCTCGCTAACACAACATCTGGCGTTCATGTCGGTTTATCTTGTGAAGATATTTTCGTTTTTGTAAACGGTCATTAATCCTACAATACATTTTATTTTCATTGAGGAAAACCGAAAAAGATCGCCTCCATAGAATTGGGGAAATTACTCATTGATTACTCGCCGATGAAAGATAACATCGTACTCGCGTCGGAGCGAATCTGTATTTGTTTTGTTTAGTTATATAATAACTGTACTATGTATTAAGACATGAAACGACCCATTTATACAGATTCTATAAATAATTCGGTTTTATTGTTGAATTAATTACACGACGGACAGTGTCACGGTTACAATGGCGCACTTTTTTGCCAGAATATTACATAACGGCGATAAAAATTAGCGTTAAGTAATGGTAGTACATGGCTTTGGGGTGGCAAAAGCTGCCAGCTCGATCCATCATCTCGGTGACCTGAAAATGAGTCATCGTTGGAAGTTTCAAAGTTGATAAAAATTAGTGCTGGAACCGTTATCGATCGAATTTCCGAAAAGAATTTGACGTTTAATTTTGTCATTATTTAATAATTAGATATATACCAGTAGGGTCAGACGAGAAATCGTTATAGAGGTAGCAGTTAAAATGATAATTGATTATTGCTATTGTGTGGTAAAATCTGGGGAAAGAATTTTAGAACAGGGACATGAGATGAGATAAAGGAAGAGTTCTTTCCTCTTTATTTGATCAGCGCTCGAATGTATGTACAAAAGCCACGTTTTAGAAAGTCTTTTTAATTTATGCGACTCCCAGTTTGGTTGAAATTACCGCAGCTTTTGTTTTTTGAATTATGTAATTGCAGGGGTGGTCGATGATAAAAGAGAATTTTAATTTAAAAGAAAATTAATGCAAGAAAGGGAGGTACATAAATTTCATGCTGAAATGTGATAGAATTTGCTAATATAAACGAAGTAATTACGGGATATACACAAAAGTTTCAAATAAACTGAAACTTGGGGGAAGAAGTAAGAAGTAAGAAAGGAAAGAAGAAAATTGGAGCGAATTAGGAAAAGGAAGGTAAAAGTTACGAATAAAATAAACACTCATCCCATGCAGCAGCTAAGAAAACGTAATGCATAATTTTAAATCAAAGGATAACATCGAAATACTGTTTAAGTAAAAGAAAGCTTCAATGAAGATGATAAAAGATTGTAAAAAATGGAATTAAAAAAGTAGAGAAAAAAGTGGAAAATTTAACAAGAATAGAAGAATAAATCAAAATGTAAATACATCAAACAAAGCATATAAAAATGTTTTGTATTCATTCGATGAAACGTAATAACTTAATTGTGCTAATAAACGAATGAAATGACTCCAAACAAAATTCTCAACTGTCAAAAAATTATGCCTATTTGACTTTTCATTTTAAATGAGGTATTTGAGCATTTTATTTAATTTTTAACAAATTTAACCATTTGTTGGCCCACAAAATTGTGTGTATCACACGGCCAGAAACTGTTTCTGTGAATACTTATCTAAACTGTAATCGATTCGCAAACGTGCAATTTCTGGCCTAGTGATACAAATATCTATTTTTTCACGACCGATGAGAGTTTTTGTCGATTTCTATGACACAAAAATCGTGACAGAAATAACAAATTATTCCCTAATTATATAATATTTCAAAATTCTCCCTAGAGCCAAAAATTAAAACATATTTTAAGAAATTTTATATATTTCATTTTTAACTGTTAAAGGACAAAGTAAGTAAAAAAACCATTTGAGAAAAAATATGAAAATGATACATTCTAATAAATTATTTATCAACAGTAAAATTAAAATTTATCAAGGACCACTAATAATTTTAAAATTAGTAAATGTTAATAAATTAGGTTATAAAAAAAATTCTTTTTTCGTTTTTAATTTTACTTAGGTCGTGAAAAAGATAGTATGTACACGTCATTTTTCCCTCGATGTGTTGTGTTCTTATGGCTGCGCCCTCGGGATTCAAGTTTACATCTCTGGAAAAATCAGGCATTTCTCTTCCTTGTAAAATATACTGTTGTTTAGATTATGACATTATGTGTTGACAAAGTAACTGATCGAAATAATCTTTAAAAGAAAACATCGATGACGCACCTACGTGGGCCCAACTTTTTTTAGACGTCGAATCAACAAGTCATTCCGTTTCGATTTCTCGTTCACATCATGCAATTATCCAACTTACTTAATTGATCTGTTAAGAACAGTAATAGTGTGCTTCCTAAACGAAATCGATTAAAAGGAGTGGGTAATTTCCTTTTTTTTGTTATAAAAATTTGACGATCCCTGTGGGAGAAATTCAATTTATTGTATTTTCATTACGCCATCGCTTGTGCTTACGAAAATAGCAAGAAAGGAAAATTGATGTTTATTTAAAACGGGAAATTTTTTTTAAACAAGCAGATTATCATTTAATTATAAAATGTGTTCAGCCTTGACCAGTGGCGGCGTGTATTATTGTCGCCTCGCCCCAAGCACGCATCCGATGGTTTTGGCACGTTTCAGCACCGTTGTTGTCGGTCGATACAAGAACCTTTAAATTTCATGTAAAGACATTATCAAAAGGCGGCCTGGAGTTTGAAACTTTTATCGGCATAATCCCAACTCGGAGTTTAGTTATACGCAAATAAGCAAACTCGACCGACTATCCATAACACAAAATAAGCTCGTTGCTCCTAATTAATGCGGCATGCGAACATGCAAAAACAATAAAATCGAAAACTTCCGGCCACAGTCGATATCCACGCAAAAATATTCAGATTATTCAAAGGCGACAATTAATTTTCAGATCAGACCCGTCCGAAAACAACATTTTCAGCCTCCGCGCCGTCCTGATTTGTCACCTATGGAGCAAGTTAATCGATGTTGGCGAAACATCACGTTAGCGAGACGCTTTTCATTTGTTTGTGTGTCTAGCTGTCTAGAACCGTATCAGATAGTGTCGTTGATGACGAAAACAAAGGATAAGCATGAATTAGACTAAAAGATGGCGATTGACCGGTTGCGGTTGTTATGTACAGGGTGTGGTGTAAAAATGAATGAGAGGTCACCGCCGTCGAAATCGAAAGTGTTAATTAATACTGTCGTATAATTAGCGTCAAGTTCGCACGTTTCGCTCTTGTTGAGAGAATTTTCGAAAACTGCGAAAATCTTGTGTTTCTTCACACGTGAACGGGACATGAGGGAAAGTTAATTAATGTGCGTTGGCGAAATGTGAATAACGAATAGTTGCAGTGACAGCGATTAGTTTCATTTAACAGTAATTTATCACCGCTGTTTATTTTACATCTTCGGTTCTTTCTTTCAACACGATCAGATATGTCCTTGAGTGGCTTCGACTTAATTAAATTATTGAAATGGTGGCTTTTTACTTAATTAGTGAGGGTATTGTGTGTCAAGTTTATCAGAAAGTTTTTCTGGCAAGCTGCTATTGACCGATTTGTGGAATATTGTTTGTTGTCATTTTTTAAAGTTGTTGATCAGATGAGATGCAAAATTAGAGTAGAACGCGTGACGGATTTATTTGATGTCTTGTTTATTTCGTATTTTGCCAAGATATTTATTGCGTGACATGTTAAACAAACAAAATATTAATAATTTTTTTTTTGTTTTTAGTGAAGTGACGTCTGTGTTTAATAGATTTTTTTTAAAACTAACCGAAGTAGAGATTGGGTTTTAAACTTTGTCATTGCACATTTTGATACCACCCCCTCATATAATTTCAGTAATTTTATAATATTATTTTTATGTAGTTTCATTCATCATAATTCAATAATTCAGTATAATTTTACGTAATTCCAACAGTTTAATTGTAAAATACATCCATTCAAGCAGATATTGTGCGTCATCAGTTCCGTAATTTTGTTTCATGTTCGTTACATGTGTGAATAAAACAGAAATTTTGTAATTCGATATTTGACACATTTGTGATATTTGATGTATTTAATCATAAAATTTGGTCTACCAACCGACAAATAATAATAGTGAGTTGTTATCTTAAATATTATGTCTATATCTAAAGAGGGTGCAATGTGTTATTTGAGAGTAAAGTTTAAAGACAAAATTAGTTTGAAAAGGTAAATACATGCATTCTTGTAATGAGTAAATAATGAGGAAAGTCTAATGAGTTATGCCTACTGACAAATTTTGACTAGAATAAACAT
>QDEB01097737.1:0-10376 GCA_004193795.1 Asbolus verrucosus | reverse complement strand
AGAGATTTTTCTTTTGAATTTGTGATTATATCATTGACATCAATTTTCAGAAAATTAGAAATCACAGAACTACTTAAATTTAAAGAGGTATAATGAAGATCTAAAAATATATTTAAATATTGCAAAGAAGCACAATTAAACTATAGCAGAAATTTAAAAATAAAAAAAACTTCAAAAATGTTAGAATATTAGACACTTGAATAACATTTTAATTATTAAGCAATGATTTGAATACTCTTCTAACAAAAAGTGAGCAATATAATATCAAACTAAATAATAAAGCGCATAGTTATAGAAAGTTAAAAATCTCAAAAACTATTTAATCGATTCTTATAAAGTACCTTTCTACTTAATGAAATATTAAAATTAGTTGTTTTTTTCATTTCAAATAAGCAACTTCATCGAGATCTGTTCTAAATTAAAATAAATATATAATCTTTCTTAAGTTCCTTTCAGAAGAGTTTAGAAAGATAATAATTCTTAATTATTACTGGATTTTGCCCTTTTGCAAATTAACAGAATTCAGTTTAAAACCTCCAATTTTCAGCTGACAGCGTAGATAAATATTAAATGAGAGATATGTGACTAATAAAACAAACATTTCCAATTTTTTCTTCCAGCTTATGCAAACCGCGAAGTGCATAAAAAGCCAAGGACATTTTCGTGTTTGCATCGGAATGCTCTAATAACCGCCAAAGAAAATTACTAAAAGCAATTTCTCAACAACCGCAAAATTATTATGAAAGCAGTCCTTTGAAAACTCAAACATGACCGTAAATAATAGGATAACAGCATATTGCAACAACTGTAAAAAATGATAATTTTCTTTTATTTGTCATTTATTTTTAACAACGTAATAATAACAATAACAATTTAATAACATATATTACACACATACCTATTTGTAACGTAAAACTATCACAAAAAAGAAATGACTAAACTAGATTAGTAATTACCGGCAAATTCGTCGAATTCTTTTTCGAATTCGGACTTCTCGATCATGTATCTGGGCAGTTTCACCCCGAGTGTCTTGCTGTAAACTGGCTTCGTTTCGGCACTGAACGCCCCTTCTTCATCACCTACGACAAACTCTGCAGGCGCTTTTGGCCTGGGCTCCTCGTCTTCACTCAGTTTCTCAGCATTGTAATTGGTCGCCGCACGAACCGGTTCTTTGTTGCTGCTGGTAGCTTTCTTCACGTTTCTTCTGCGATTTTTAGTCGGTTTGTACCTAACTTTCGTTTCGATTTCTTGAGATGCGGCTGCTTCCATGGTGAAAGGCGCTGACGTCGAGGCACCTTTATTAAATTGTTCTTTAACCTCCGTGGCGGCCGGAGCTTGTTCCACCGGTTTCTTCTCATCTGGAGACTTGAGCTGTTGGACTTCATGGTAAGCTACATGGCTAGCTTGAGGTTTGGATTCGGATACGTACATGCATTCTTCGTGCTGAATTCCCTTCTTGTCGACGCACAAGTAGCAAGTCATCCCATTCTTTTCTGCTTTTTTGCAGGCAGAACGGTCTTTTCTGCTGAATTCCGCTAGAACTTCTTCGACGTCTTTTCTACTTGGCTGATCATCCGCAGGCCTGTTAGTGACTACTTGGGCTTGTTGCGATTCCTGATTGGAAAATTCTGGGAAAAGTTTAAAATGGTACTCATCGAGATCTTTGTATGCCCCTGATTTGCTGGAAGAGTCAGCATCTCCGCCTTCTTCGGCTTCTGAAGAATCGGAGCTGCCGTATAAGCTCGGTTCTAGACCTCTAACCCCGGTTTTTTTCTCTTTGATGGTGCTTTCAGCGAAATGTTTGGGGATGTTGTAAGGTTCATCATCGATCAATTTTTTGGGAGTCCCATTGCTACCTTGAGGACCTGATTGATAATTTTCTGATGGGTAATATTTTTCTTTCTTGGACTTGTTTTCAGTATTTGGAGCGTTTGATTTAAAATCTGAATTGTACTCATCAGACAGCTTAAACTTATCGTGTCCTCTGTAATTGGCTTTGTACTCTTCAGCTGGTTTGAAATTTTCTAATCTACTGAACTTACTGTTATCGTTGTTTGGATTGGTAAATGGTTTGTGATTTTCCGGTATTTTCTCCACTTTCTTCTCCTCGGGGGCCTTTTTAATAGTTTCCGCTTCTTTGGTTTGCACTACTGGTTTTGATTCAGAACCTTGCGCAGGCTCATCGTTGCTATCATATTTCTTTTCGGCTACATAAGCATATTTTTGTTCTTTCGGTTCTGAGGTGTATGAACACTGTTCAAAGTTACCTCCAGTTTTGGGATCTTTACAAATGGTACAAGTCATACCTTCATTCACTTCTTTGTGACAATTTGCTGGATTTTTGGTGAGTGCTTCAGTCTGAAGTTCTGAGTAGCTCTTGTCGGGAATTTCTTCATTATAAAAGTCAGGGACTTTATATTCTTCGTATTCTTTGATCGGTTGGGGTTCAGTGAAACTCTTGTGAGTTCTTTCCTTAATATATTCATAAGGGTCAGTGTTGTAATCGCTACCAGTATATCTCTTGTAACGGAAACCTCCAGGTTGTTTGGCTGGAATTGAGTACCTTTCAGAAATTCCACTGTAATCATTAATAGGTTCTGGTTCCACAGCATAAGAGCATTGAGTATATTTTGAACTCTTCACTGGATCTTCACAAACATAACAGTTCATTGCTTCCCTTTTCCTTCGATCATGTCCGTCACCTTCAGGGATATGTTTTCTGATTCTTCTACAATTTTTGTCTTTTAAGTGACTTGGAACGTTATCACTTGGCTGAGCCACAGAAGTTGGAGCTGCAGTGCTAGCAACCTTGCTGTAAGCTGGGTTAAAAGGAGCAACTGTACTAATCAAATCTCCCAAATATTTGGATTTGAACCCTTCGGTTACTGGTTGGAAGCTGTATTTTTGATAAGGAGTAGCTGTCGGAGCTGACGTTAATTTTTCATAATAACCAGCAGCTTGAGGATGTTGCGAAACTGTCGAGCTAGATTTACCGACAGAATAGTCAGCATATTTTCCAGAAGAAGGTTGATATTCATAGGAATATTCAGGAGTTTTGTACTTCTCAGCTTGTGCGGTTGCTTGTTTAGCAGCATCCTCGTATTTGTAACTCTTTTTAGTGTTTTTCCCCTTCAGCGGTTTGGGTTCAACTTTTTCAACATCTGATGAGTAACCCCCTTCCAAATGATGGGAGATATAGTCAGGATTAAAAACTGACGATGAGTCTCCATCTTCCCTATTTTCTTTCTGTTGTGTTTTTTGTGCTTCTTCAAAGTAGTCTACTGGATATGTACCACTTGTGCTGAAGTCAGGAAACTGCTGATTAGTTAAAAAACCTAATGTTTTTTTGTCTTGTTGCACAAACGGGTTTTTGGGTTGTGCTACTTCTTGTTTAACGGATTCTCCGAAGTCTGAAATTGTTTACAAAACCAGGATAGATTGCTCATCGAAATTGATTTCTTTTACCTAGAGACGATCCAAAAAATGCGGAAAATTCAGCTGGATTTATGAAACCAGAAGCTTCTGAATTACCTTGAGCCGATACTAAAGGAGCTGAAGTATCACTTGCGTAATATTTGGAATAATCTGGATGACCTGAATCATCTTGAACTTGGGAGTTATCATCACTTTCATCAACACTGTAGCTAGATTCGTAATCTTGACAATTGCATCGTGTTAATGTTAAGAACAGACAAACCTATAAAATATTTTTTTGGTCAATGATGCAACACTGACGTACACCAATGCACAAGAACCACAAACCTGAAGAAAAATGCTTCTGTACAGAAGCATTTCGATGGTCACTTTATGGGTAAAAGCACGATAAAATTGATACAAATTTAGTTGCGAAGCATTTATATAGGTTTCCCACCACAGATCACAACAAATCTACGTAACATGAAAGCGGATTGTCTCGCTTTAAATTCCAGTATTTCTTAAAAACATAAACTAATCAACCGAAAATGATTGTGTGCACTAGACCAACCGTGAAAATATGCTTTTTCAACCTGACTTTTAACGTGTCTCACTTTAGGGAAGAACGTTTTTGGATATGCAAATGTAACCAAGAATAAATTTTGAAGCCGGACCGCTATGTTGCTTCAGCTCTAAGAGAAATTTTTCTCCATTATCATTGCGTCATTTTTTTTACAGAAATAACCTAAATTATTAACCAAAAATGTTATAAAAAATCTTTTATATAATTCTGCTTTAATCATCAGACTTTTTTTTTTGTTATTCCGATACAGATTGATTTGTTTGTTATTGTTCTTTTTATTTATAATAATCAATTAAATGATTCATTCTAATCTCAAATCGACCTTGCCAACGGCAATAGTAATGAATGACTGCAAGGAATAATCCCTACACTTTTATACAGTGTGTGTAAAAAATCGTTCTGCTACACTGACCACATGAAAAATGCTCAAAGTATGCGATTTTGTTCTGTAATTGCATTAGCTTTTTATAGATCGAGAAGCGTAGAAGAGTGCATTTATTTACTTTCATTTGCGTTTTTTAAATATGAACTCGTTTAACCTACATCTTTCAAAATATTCTGAAACATCTAATTTTTTCATTTAATGTTGCCGAAAAAAATCCGTTATGCTTTTTGTTTGAACTGCAAACAGGATAAAAAATGTGAATTAGAAAACTGTTAAAGCGTCACCATTAGATTCTCTCTCTCAGAAACCGAAGTTATCAAGACAAAAATGATAGTGCAAAATTTAACAATAAATAACTTTTACTTGGTCATTTTATAAATTGATTTTGATAAATTTTAATAAAAAAAACCGTTATTTATGGAAATATATATTACAGCTGAACATGAAGAATAAATATTAAAACAGTAGCATAACTAAAGGACTGTTAGTATCTATTAAAATTCGTTAGTTTACACGATTCAAAGTGCAAACGCTAATTAATTTCTTGTATACTTTGTGGAGAATATATAATTATATACATTTCACTAATTCCAGAACCAGAGGAGTGGGAGATGCTGTCACTCTCAAAAATGAAGACTAGTTATTTATGTTATAGATCCATTTTGCATTACTGTTACGGTAAATTTTTGACCTAAATATAATTTCTGAAATTTTCCTCTAACAGATTTTATTAAAAATATACAATCTAAAATAAAATATACTAATGCAACTGAAAATATACTCAATGTATAATATTTCTTGGCCGAAAACCGAATTTGTAGCCCCAACTCAAAAATTTGTTTGATAAGGTGGCATCCACATTTTTTAAAAATTAACCAATTTAATCTTCTTCTTAAGTACAAAATTCTAAAAAGATTTCAACAGAAAATAAGTAAACATTTTTTTATATTTAATTTTTTGAAATTGCTCCAAATTTTCATTTACATTTGTATTTTGTAGTGAATTTGATTCTCACTATACCCATTCTTAGCTATTTATAGGTAGCCTTATATACTTTTGTTTGTTTTTTTCAAGATTTCATTCAAGTTTGTTTGAATGGAGAATGTTACTCCTAATCTCACCTTGAATTTAACACTGCTTGCACGGAACCCACTTCTCAGTCTCCCTTGATTCATTGACTTTTATGAAAAGCTGCGTTGACTGTCGTGGTTTGCTGATCATTCTTGGAATAAATTTAGCACTAAATATTTAGAAATTTATTCTAAGGCCCGAAGTACTATGAAAGATAAACTTTAATTCTGGCGAGAGAAAGGAGAATCCTATCGTTTATTAGACTGCAAAGTTCTAAAACAAAATAAACTACATTACAGATTATACTTAAAATTTGAAATCTCTCTTTGTAGTTAATGAAACGAAGTTTTTCAATTTAACTTTTTTATATTAATTTACCTACAGAAATCTCATTCAAATTCATTTTAGCACATTTCGAAGGTTCGTTTTTCGAAAAATATATAATAAACAATTTTTAAAATCAAATGACATGGAAACAATCACGTTTATGTTGTTTACGCATTAATGATAATATGTACGCATTACTTCCAAGACACATTCCAGTTATTTTACGTTATACAAATAGACGAAGTGTCCCTAACAGTTTTATAAAAAACCTTGAAGAAATTTAACCTAAGAATGACGTGTTCGACGCATACAGATTTAGTTTGTTATTTATAAAAAATATTGCGGTTTCGAATTACAAAAATTAATTAAATTAAAACCAGCACACTATTAAGAAACTTTGAATTAAAAAAATGTTAAAAAAAAGAAAAACTTCAATAAGCATTGCGCCACGTTTCCTGTTCATTTTATAAATATCTATTACCTCTTTCATGTTTTTCATTTAATTTTTTTGTGGAGGAGTATCAATACAATCAATACATTGCAACAATGACAATAAAATAATTGTTATCCATGAAAATGAATTTCTTACGCAATAATTAATTAATTTTTTTCTGGTGTTACTTGTTTATAGTTTATATTATTTTATTTTTCAGTTTTCTTATGGTGTTAACAATAAAAAGTAATAATTGCTGATAGTGAAGGAAACTACAAACCATTAAAGAGTTAATATGATTAAAAATAAACAGGATGATAGCTTTTACCTCATACCAAGTTGTGTAATGTTCTTTCAGATCACATGATCAACCAAACATTTTGAACAGCGTATAAAGCGAACGGTATCAGTAACCACAACAAAAACCGTTGCTGCTTCACTTAAATTACCAGTCTATTAACAGAATGATTTGCAAATGCTCGATTTCCTTGCTATTACATAATTGAATGACAATGCACAGAAAATCTTAAGAAACGATTTCAACAAATAATTATTTTCAATCATAGTATGAAATTAAATGTAAATTGTCGCAGTTAATAGCTCATTAGACTTAAACTTAAAAGAAATACAGGAAGGAAGAAATGGTTGATTGACGAAAATGTATTTGCTTTGTAGCAAACATCCAAACAAAACATAAATTCCTCAAAATTTGATGTTTACAGCTGGATAGTCAAGATGGAACGGTTAAATTGAAGACGACAGCATTACATAAATTTAAAGTATCTTGTTGCAGAGTTCTTTCATCTCTGACTGTTAATAATTTTAAAGTTGAATTCTTTTTATGTTACAGTTAATTAGGTTCCGTTAAAGGAGATTTATAAAATTTGTACTTTTAGTTGGATCCTTCACTAACAGATGGAGGCCTAAGGTCATTTAATATTAACTCGTAAATTATGTTACGCTAAAATTTTCTAAAAAACCTAAATTAGTTCAATCTGTTTTTATCAGTTTATTGCACACTTTTTTAAAATAATCATTTAATTTAGTTTCAAGATCGTTAATAGCTATTTACTTATCATTACCTATTTTTCATATTAACAAATGTTATTATCTGTCTCAAAAATAGCGATACATCTAACTTACTTTTTACAAATTACAAATACCATAATCTATATACGTTAGAGCTGTATGCACTTCATATCTTTTAAAATAAATTTATTGGTTAAATTTTCTTATAGAACGGTCTAACATAGGCAACACAAATTACTCACCAATACATCTTCAAGCCTCCTAATTTTTATTTTAAAACTGGAATCCATATTTTTTAGTTATTTAGTTATATAAAAAAATCCTTAAGAATATTTCTTGATATTTACCATCCATATATAAATATTATTGTTTTTTCTTTTGAAATTAAAAGATAACTAAATAACAACAGAAAATCTTTTTATATTACGGTTCATATAAATAAAACAAAAAAGTAATTAAACTTTAATCTTATTTCTGCTATTTTTACAATAAATATTTAAAGTGTCTTTAATTTCATAAAGTAATTTTCTCCTTTTCTGCATCATTCTGCAACCAACAACTGAATGTTTGCCAGTTACGAAAGTCAAATGTCTTTTCTTTTTTTAAGCTTTCAGATCTTTTGATTTCTACAGACAGTGGCTTCATTTGTTGCTGTTTTAACGTTCGTTTTAACCTGCTAATAGCTTATCTTGTATTATTGTTGTTTTGTATTTTAAATTTTTATAGAATCTTATTTGTTCTCTTGTTTGATTTCTAGTTCAGATTTAGATTGCCTTTTTCAAAAAACTTTTTTTAACAAGAAGCTTTTATAATTTTGCTATTTCCTTGATTTTCCATCTAATTTTATTTTTTCATTCTTTCATCTGCTTTCTATCCTTTTGAGTTTCCATATTTGCATTACATCTTCTAACCACCTAAAAAGTATCTCTTTTATTCTTTTTTTTCTGCCCCCAAATCTCTACTTTTTCAAATTTAAATTAAATTTTAAATTCTAGAGTCTCAAATTTTTATAATTTATTCTTCAGAAAATATATTACTCAAATTATCACATAATAATTTAAAAATCGAAACCAAATTAGGCAAATAAATAAAAATAGAAGGGCAGATCAATGAAACATAATATTTCGAAATTAGTTCCGCCACTGTTTATTTATTTTTTGTGTTCTCTAGTATTTTCTAACATTCCGGTTATTCATACCTTTTCTGTTTATCTAATCCGATTTTTTGTATTACCCCTATTAACTTCTTTTTATTGTCGTCATCGATAGTAGAATTGAATCATATTGCGGTATCTAATACATCTATCACCATTATAATATTCTTAAAAGCTAATGACCTTTCTAAAAAATGAAAAGACCTTCTGAACAAGAAATTTTTCAATAAACTTTGTCAAAATTGTTTAGCACATGTCCATGACGCAAATATCTCCAATTAGCACTTTTTTGAGGACTATGAATTCTGTGTGCATTATAAGGTCACTTTTTTATTTGATTTTAGAACATTACATTTTTGAAACGCATATTTAATTTTAACCAAAATCAGCGCAAGAAGCTTATAACAAAATGGTGATTTTTATGTCAACTCTTAAGTGGAAAATAAATATCATTAAAGTTTACAATTGCAACATTACAATCACATAAAGTATAGAATTGTAAGCATATTAAGTAACAATCATTCTTAGAAACAGATAATTTGTTTAAATAAGTGAACTTCATTTATTCGTTGTCTGTAGCAATGACTTCCGGGTTTTAATGCAATCAGCTGTACTCTCAAATTTATAAATACAGAAAGGCCAATGAAATATGGAAGAGAAATTTTTACTGATACGTAAGAGACTCATTTTTTATTACTAGATAAGGAGTATCCGATCTTATCAGAAAAAGTTGAAGTATCTAGATGAAATTTATTTTTTTAATCGATTATGAATTCCAACATTGACGTGATTTTTAAAGGAAACTTTTGATCTTTAAAATAAGCGAACATAAACATTTATACCATTTCTCATTCTAAATTATTCTAACACAAATATTTGTTCCAAAAAATAATATTTTTATCAGGTTATCAGACTTTACACTTTTATGATTTCATATTTATAAATATGCCAGGAGAAATAATTATTCAATATGCTATTTTTAAAACTTATTTATTAGCATTCTTGGAGATTTTGTTCTTCTTCAATTGGAAATACTTAATTTTACAATAAAATTAGAAAATCAATGGAAGACAAATGCGACAATAATTGAAATTAAATAATACATCCGCAATATGAATAAAAAACTTTCCACTTTATTATGCCGCATTTGAACACATCAAATTATGACCCGATTAGCTTGCATCTAACTGATTGATGCCCGTTGGTTGCTAATTTGTTACATTAGAAATTCTCGAAAATATCCACTTAATGTATCCAAATTACACAATTTTAAAGTGTTGTTATATAAATTTGTGGTTATAAAACTAATTTATGTTTTTATGAGATAATTTCAGAAACACCGGGAAAAGATATTCACCCCACTTCATCAAAACTGGAATAATTTTATAACATTCTTGACTAGGAAACTAACTATTATAAAAAAAAAACAACGAAAGTGTAACTATGTAAAAAATCCGACTTGATGATGATGATGATGAAGTGGATCTAGGTAATCACACTGTACGAGTCGTTATCCAAAATCTGTGTTTTTAAATTTTGTCATAATGGTTCATAGTAGAAATTTCGTTCTAGGAAGAGGTTTATTGATTTAAATGAGAGCTAACTACATGCTGGCTACATTCCGGTTTAAGCAACAATTTATGAAATTTTTTATTTAAAATTTTTTACTTTTAAAACGAGATATACCAAATGTGAATTTGTGAATTAAATGTAGAAATTATCAGTTTTCTGTCAAACTTCTATTCAATTCATGTATTAATGTTTATATTTTTGTTTTTTTAGAATATGTAACCGACCTTTTAGTGCTTGCATTCTATTATGCAGTCTTATTCATGAAACTTTCTTTAAAAATTCTTTTTCTGTTTTTTTTCTTCTTCTACTTTCCAAACAACTCCACATCACTGTGTAGATCTATTTATTACATTATTCTGTAATCTTTCAAAATTCAAATAAAAAATAGAGTTATATATATATATATATA
>QDEB01097720.1:0-12806 GCA_004193795.1 Asbolus verrucosus | reverse complement strand
CCTTTTAATGAAACTTCCAAATTTTGTCAAAGCATTTTGATTTTGCTGTAACATTTCTATAATTTTTTTCAACTCAAAAAAGGTCAAAATCACAAAAGAGAATTAATAATAATATGTCCGTCGAATTAAACTTATGTCTAGTTCCATTATTCAAATTTCATTGTTTCCCAAAAAAAGTAGTTTAACCCTTAATTCTGAGACTACCTCTTTATGGACCACCTTGAACACGTGATAACAATTTTGGAACATGTGAAGACCTCTATTAAAATAACAAATGTTAGTTATGTCACACGAAAATTCATTTGGATACATCATGTACGTAATCTGCAGAAGTGGAGCACCATCCGACGTTAATTTTACGAGACGGGATTGAAACGTCAGTCGACAACCCTGCACGAGGGGTAATTATTACGTTATTCTTAAGCATCTTTATGTTTTAAACTACGCTGACTTTCCAGGGGAGTTAAAGCCAATTTCGCGCCAATTAAATTAGGTCGCCAACAATTCAATTATTTCGAATTTCGTAGGAATTATTAACGTCGACAAAAAAGGCGCCTTCGATCTGAATGTCGAAACGGTTTTTATTGGAAGAAAAAACAAGTCAAAAGCCCCGCGTTCCGTCCGACGCCCTTTCCGAAATTCCCACCCTTATTGACCCTCGCCTTCCCATTAGCGTACAATTAATTTTCATTCAGGCCTGATAATTTGATAATTACCTGTCTGCCTCTATTTCCAATGAGAACTTAAAGCTCTTAGCGATTTTAAATACGTTTAGCATGCGTAAGCGCCGTAAATTTTAATTGAAATTGTAGGTGGGACTGAGATTCATTAAGAGTGTTATGGTACGGGACAGGGATATATTTTAGGAAGTTTAATTAGCTTCTATCTCCCCGAAATAAGTGGTTCGATACAGGCGATCTTGTGTGTTGTATGGAGCACATCCATTTAATCATTTTGCGGGTTTACAACCAACAAAAGTTCGAGCTCGCCCAAATTGGAAATTTCGACAAGCTCCAGTTATTTATTAATTTCGTGAACCATTATTGGAACAATTCATTAAGGTTGTTTTACTGCATTATGGTGATTAATGATGTTGCAGAGCGATCGCGTCGCTCGATGGATGGAGATTATGATTTTCAAAAAACAATTCAGCATTAAATGAATGAATCCTGTTCTGTAGATACTTATCCGTCCACAATCTGCAGATCGATAAAAATGCGTAAACTGATCATAGCCGTCCTTGTCTGACATCCTTTTAAAAATAACACTGGGTGTAAGCTCAGGCGCTAGCAAGAACGGTAAACAAGTCAGAACGCGAAATAAAATCTCATTCGGTAATTGTATCTTCTAAATTATTAAATTTCTTTGTAGAAGAATTCATTACTTTTTGTCACTCAAGCTTTGAATCAATTCGACGTACTTCCATCTCATAAAGCTCGCAGATGCTGTCGCTCTCCTCGGTTTTCACAATTTTTTTCATTATCTTTACTTCCATATTTTAATCAATTGTCCCGTCTTTGGGGAGATCTATTTTTATGATGTTTTTAGATGTTCCGTGTCATAGAGTTGTCTTTTATGCTTTTCTTCGATCGTCTTCTTAGTTTTTATATTTGCATTTTTTGTGTTTAATTTCAGCCCCAGAGTATAGCTTTTTTCCGACGCACTTCTTCTGCCAACATTTTTCTCGATTGTTACATGTTTGCATTGCTAAAGCAACTCTTGAAACTTAAAAGCTTTCCAGAACTTTGAGATTGTCATTTATTTTTCAACGCCGGTTTCAAAGAGTTTCTGATACACAAACTCTTTCTTATTTTGAAAGTTTCAGATCTTTTCAATTTTTCTTAACATTTCCGAAATCTTTCGACTTTTAATAGCTGAAGTTACATTCTTTACTTCAATTTGAATCCCCTCGAGAAATCGTTTTAACAAATCGCTGGAAATTTTTAAATCGATTTTTGTCCTCCAAATTCAGTTTTCAGCGGATCAAGTTAATTCTTATTTGAATCCTGCAGTTTTAAGTTTTAATTTACGTCTGCACCTCTCCAAAGTTACATCTTAATTATTAATGAGGTCGGTGTAAGAGGAGTTTTTAGTTTTCAAGCGTTAGTTCAGGTCAGGTTTTAGATTCCGTTAATGATTTCAAACTTTCAGTTCTGCAAAGTTTCAACGTCTAAGTTTAAGTTAATTCAACCCATTATTTTCAAGATCTTCAAATTACCGTTAATTTCAAAATTTCATGTTTCCATTTATTATATTTTTTTAAGGCTTTGAAGCTGCATATTTTTAAAGCTTGCATGTCCCATATCTGTTATAATTTTGTTGTTTTCTTACAATAGTTCCATCATACATTATTTTGTGCTTTCCTTACTTTTAACATTATTTTTAAGAATGTTACATAATTTCAAACAGTTTTTGGTTTTCGCAGCCTAGTTTTTTCAGTTTCGTTTCCTGTTTTCAAAATTGGCCTTTTTCTGTATATGAAATTAATTTTTTCAATTATTAGTATCGGCGTTACATAGATTTCGCTTCAAGCTGAAAAAATTTCAGTAGGTGTAGAGGACAACTATAAATTTTCTCCCTCTCCATGTCAGGTTTACGATTGAAGTGAAAAAAATATCGACACTGGCTTTTAGAGTTATATCTCTACAAGCTGTCCTTATCGCAGAAAGCTAAACAAATCAAAACAAACGTGTCGAAAAATAATGATAACGGTTCCTGCCAACAAAGCCGACAGAAGTGTAAACATAGTCAAATATTTACCTACTTTCCCGTCATTTTCACGTAATCGAGCTTACAAAATGTGCACAGCACGTAAGCGCGCAACATAATTTGCAATTAGTGGAACTTGATTAAGACGTCGAGCTTAATCAACTCGGATAAGATTACACTAAGCGTGCTGATACGTTATGAATACGCTTTCCCTCCAAGTGGTTATTTATCCGAGTGGAATGATGTTCGCCTCTTTTAAATATTTAATATTTAATTTGGAAAACGGCTCTCAACATGAAAAACTGTTCGGTTTACCCCAATCAATATTATAAAATTTTTAGCGCGATCCGCTTCCGCCCTGAAATTGATAAGAAGCGGTGCTGCATATGGCGAAGTTTAAAAGGCTTAAATGGTCAATTGCCCAGGGAATTGCCTCCACCACCGTTCGTTTACTCGAAGAGACAAACGAGCACCGCAATTCCCCGGAGAATTCGAACAAATAATGGATATTTGTATGCTCGCCTCGAATGCGCATTGAAGCTTCTATTAACGGTCATGTCGAATATCTTTTATCCCGGAAAGCCGAGCTGGTTTATTTATTGAAGTGTATAGAACAATTTATTTTTGTAATATCATTTCGTGCCAGAAGTTACATTTTTCCTAAACCACAGATACAATTTAAATGGAAGAAGTCGGACAGTCCAGACATGGTGTGAGAATTTTTTTTTTAATAAAATGGTAGAAACGGATAATAGGAAAAAGTACAAAGAAAAATGAACTACGAAAATAGAAACAAATATGAAAACGAAGAGCTGTGGTGTGATTCCTAACAAATTTTTTTTACATATTTTGAACAAAAAGAGTGTATATTTCTGACCTGTTAACAGTCGTAGAGTTGCCTTTAGGAAGCATTATTGCACAATCAAAACAGATGGAACACCAACCAAGAGAGAAAAATTATTTAGAAAAAGAGACAAAAAATTCCTCATTCTGAAATTTGTAAATGAATTAATTAATAAAGTAAACAGGGGAGTTCCTGTGAGCTGTTTAATGGATGATCTCTCTCGAAGGATTCATTACTCAAGAAAAAGAACCATAAATGTGGAAAAGGGAATTAAAAGAAGCTAATTTGTGGCAGTTAGAAGGATGATTGAAACTGAAGGGGATGACTGTCCGTAAAGATAGGCTTTCTATACCTTCATCAAAAGTGAAGGTTTTATCCTTAATGAAAAGAAAATCTAAGAAAAGAAGTTATTGTCTTTTACTTTTAAAGGGAAACCGATATAAAGAAATTGTACCAAAACATTCCTTGAAGAAATCAGGATAGTAATAATTAATTTCATTTGAAGCTTATCTGAAAGTGTAACGCCTGGTTTGTAATTCTTCTGAATACAGGGTGTCTGTTTTATTTGATTGTACCAACAATAACGAGTTGAAATTTTCATTCATGTTTTTGGCTGTTCATTTGCTATAAAAATTACAAAATCTGCAATTTTGGAAATGCTTTTGGAAATGTTTTTTACTTTATTTATCAACCGAATTGAAGAAAATTTGGCAATCTGGCACAACTTTTTTACTTTAAATAAAAGTGAATACACGAATATTTTTGCATTTTCGGGGCAGAATGACATTGAGTATGTTTTATCAGTACGACGTTTTCAAAAATTGAACAATTTACAATCGATTCTAGTGGACGCATCGAAATTCAAAAGCTCTAGAATTACACTCGTTTAACCTGTTAGTTTTCATAAAATGAACATTCTAAACTCAACTTGGCACGCGACTTCTTACATTTTGACAGTGTACATTTTCAACTTATTGATTTATTCATTTCATTTTTGGGATTCAGTTACCAAACACCTTTAGAGCTCACTGTAGAAGTGGATTCTGCACTATTTGAAAAAGAAAAGTTGGACTGGATAAGAATACATTTTCAATTAAGAGTCGACAGAAAAAAATGGAAAAGGAAATAGGGTAAAATGAATGAATGTCACAATGTTAGCGACGAGGAGAAGCTGGTGTAGGATAAAAACTGAAATTATAATATATAACTTAAAAATTTTAAGTAATGAAACTTTACAAATGTCTTTGTAGCAATTGTTAACTTAACGTCTTAACCATGTAGTTGCAATTTTTCTTGTTTTTTAACACTAAATTGTCAAGATTCGGCGTAGAATTTTAAACGAGCGAAATACCCCATTACGAGCAATACAACGGATTCTTGTTACTCCTTTATGTTACCACGTAGATCATAAACCCACATTACGGAACAAAAAAAGCACATTCTGTAACTCTTCTTGTTCCATTAGAGATGAAAAGTGCACAACTGATGTAGACTACGTGAGTTTTCTTGTCACAATTAAGCAGTAAAGAGGTGTATTAAAATAATTTTCAAAGTCTGACTTTTGTGTGAGGACACATAAAATACCGAAAGTTTTAGAAAGGAATGACGCAAAGGAGAGAAGGTAGAGTTGAATCACCTTTTCGTGGTGAGTCCAGAATTGATTATTTTTTTATCAAACACTGCTAACAATTTAGCCATTTGAGATTATTTATGCATTGATGCATATCTAACAGAATATAAAAGAGTGTTGACATGTCTAAAAAATATTTCCTGCATTTTATTGTTTAAATATAAATTCTAGGTGTACCATAAATCCTCGTTATCGGAGCGATGGCAGCAATAATTAGATTTTTTCTAAAACAGCTACACGTCGCCCACATTACTTTCCCATTAACTCCATTGATTTCGGCATAATTTCAGAAATAATTGCACGACAATATACGGACAGGTTACGATAAATAACACAAGTCACGCGAGTTATCAGAAAAATTTAATTCTGGAGCTGTAGCGAGAGGATAATTCAGCAACGTTTATACGAATTTGAATAAACACATCATTAAAGCGAAATTCCAACAGGAGCACTCTGACTTGGTACTAATTCGAGAAGATGGATGCGAATTTTGTGCCGTTTTTCTCACAATAGAAGGGGTAGAAAATAGCGCTGCGTGCTGCAAATTGGACCACTTGGTGCTAACTTATGTCGTGTATTATGCGAGTTCTTGGGCTAAGAATATAAAATATATTTCCAGCAAATCTAATTAATCTCAATAACTCCGACGTCAATGTGGTACAGTTCCTGATTTAATCAGAAGTTATATCAAATTTTGTTCATTGTTGTCGGTACAAATCAGTCAAACGCTAGAATAGATAACATCATTAGTGTCAAAGATAAAAATCCATGGGCGTGCGATTATTGTTTAATAATGGTTCATATATTTTTTATCGATGTGACAATATTTACATAAACAATATTTTCATTTTCTAATAATTTCAGTGATGGAATCGATTTCATTTTGTTCAAACATCAAAAAAATATAACATCGTTCTAATGGATTTTATTCTAATTTATCATTCCACAACTGAATTAGCGACACTTTAATGTACAAATTCAAAAACAATTGTTTCGACTAGTAATACTAAAATTTGAGATGACTGCTTGAAAAAATATTGATTCAGAATGGATTCTAAAGGAGTACTGCAACGACAAACCTACCAAAAACACCGGTTATGATATTACTAATTATTTTGTGGACAAATAAATATCCACTCGAATGTTCCACGAACTTGAAAAGTGACTTCTTAAGTTTTGACAAGCATAAAACATTGACTTACATTGATTTGAGCTTCATTGCCAAGCACCTTGTAAAATTGGATTATGAATTTTTTGAAACCAAAAAAAATTGAACTGGAAAAGAAGAATAATTCTTTAATTGAAAGTCGCAGGAAATTGCAGGTGGGTGAGGAAGATTTGAGGGAAACTTCTGGGGGATTAAGTACGGAAAAATGGAAATAGTTTCGAAGATGAAATGAGAATTTAAATAAAAGTACAGAAAATAATTTCCTGCAGACTTAATTTGTCCACGTAGTAATAACTCCGGCGCAATACAATTCCAGGTTTAATCAAAAATGGCATCAAATTTTATTTATTGTTGTCAGAGCTGAGCCTCATCAAAAGCGAATTTACACTCACTTGTCCCGATGACAGGAAAACGACTTAACTGCATTTTCCACCACGACACCATCGATTACAGCCATAATAATACAGATGGCGTTGATTGATTGCGGACAATTTTTCTGATATCACGAACAGTAACTGAGAACGGAGTGTTTTTCATTGTCAGTTATTTACGATTTAATGAATGTCATAAAATTGCCCATTATGCAGCTAAATTAGTGCGCAGTTGTTCGATTCTTACGTGAAATTCTGGCAGGATTTTCATATTTCAGCGTCCGAAAATACAATTCCCCTTGTTATCGGAGCAAAAAATGTCGGTGTTGCGGTAATTCAAACAGGAGTGGCGGAAGCAATTTGTTCGAATTGTGGATATTAAATTATTATTTTTCTTCGGTGCGTCTTACCTGCCTTTATCGCTTTAATCTTAACACTCCAATGGCATCCTGTTTCAGCATCCCGTCGCCAGGCAAACGGTTATTGCGTTTTCGCCATGGCAACCGCTGGCGTCGCAGCGTACACATAATTTTCAGGAATTTCAGGATGCTCTATTAATGCCGAGCGAATTCGGATAATTTTATGGGGGCTTCAGTTTCAAACCGCATGCTTTGGTTTGATCGTGTTTTCGCTTTAACCGCTCGGTTGTTTCCGGTATTTGCATTAATCCTGAAACCTGCTTTCATGAAACAATGTCACGTTGACGTTGGGCAAAAACGATGCTAATTTATGGATATCAGAGCGATTAAAAGCAGATTCGACCGAAGATAGTCACCGATGGGATCGGTGTTTTCAGCTGAAATCGTTGATAAAGTCGGTTTTTCAGGTGCAAACTGAAAATTGGGATTTGAATAATTTCGATCACAATGTTGCCACCAACATGAATATTCATTTCGTATTTGGAATGTGGGTCCTGCAATTTTTTTGATGCCGTTGGTGGCGATAGGTCACGTTTTTATCAACACATTTTGAATTTTTTTTACGGGTTTTGAGCTTGATTCGAGTGGGCAGAGATAATGAACTTAACAACTTTGAAATTTTCAAATTGATTCTTATTTTTCCGGAACTTCAGAGGCTTAAACGAACTCCACAATTTAAAATTGACCGAAGCTTTTCAGCACAATTCTTCAGAAAGATTAATTTTCGGTTGGTTTCCATTTATAAAAGATTTTGAAAACCAAAACCTTTCAATTCAGTCAAATGCAAGTTACATTTTTGAAATTTAAATTTCAGAATTATACAATAATCTTCAAAATGTTATGATTTTTACTTCATAGAGATTTTTGATATCAGTTAAGTGGTTCGAAGGGATTACATTATTTCTTCTTTATTCATTTCAATAACGTAGTCTTCATTTAAAGAATTTGTACAGAAATGCTTTCGACAAGTCTTAAATTCCCAATACTTAAACAATACCTGAAACGTAGTTTCTACATTGCCGTTGGTAAAACCGACATGATGCAAATCGATGGAGGTAACTGTAATTAAAATGAGATTCAACTGAAGATAATAAACCGATTGCATCGAGGTTTTTCAGCTGGAATTAATAGTAACTCCGGATTTTCAGGTGTAAATTGAAAATGGAATAGAATCGTTCCGATAGTAATGACGCTGTCGCATGCATGAATATTCATTTTAAACTTGAAGTGTTTGCTATTGAACGTTGATGCTGTTAAAAGAGATAAGTTTTATTCAACAGGTCGATTTTTTTTCCAGGAAAACGATCCCATTAACAATCATCGAAGAAGACAGCTATGAGAAAGATGTCTTGTTCTACGTACAATTAGGAGAACCTCAGATGTCTGGTGGTAAGAATTTCAATGAATGTCAGTGTCGTTCCTACCTCTTCATATCAATTCTTTTTCATACTTTCTTCTGCACTTCCTCTATCTACTTGGTCACATTGATGCATGTTATGTAAGTAAAATTCATTTTATTTTCTTTCTCCCCTCAGACGTAAATGCACAATTTGTCTCAGTTCTGAAATTACGCTGACCCTCCCAGACTCGACGTAAAAAACCGCCGGTCGCAACCCATAAAACCGAAATGACGAAAACCAGACACAGAGACCCCGACCCAGTTGATAAATGTATTAATTCCGAGTGCGGATGTACGAAAGTTTCGTCTTCAGATCCGGCGCATTCATAAAGTGGATGATCTTCGGACGCGTTATCAAGACACACATCGGTGGCTCCATCAGCGAAAATCCGAAAATATCTGAATTTTTGAAACATTATTTTCGGGGGTGGTAGTTGTGAAGCAAAGGAGCGCGCCAGTCGTAACTCGCACAGATATTTTCGGACGTTATCAGTCACGTACGTTGTTCAAGCGGGGCCAATTTTTCACCAAGAACTCTTCGCGTCGCTGTCGTCGTCCGTACATGACGCCTGTTAAACTGTCACAGCGCAGAAACTGGAGGAAGTAGGGATGATCCCCTGACTGAAACAAACCCCTTTTATATTTAATACCGGAAACATGATCACACTTGACGTTTTAAATTCCATTTTCATATCTGTGATGAAGTTTCATCCGAGCAAACGCGAAAACGCTTCGACGCGGAACAAAAGCTCCAAGATAGAGTGAGTTATCGACATAACAAAACCAAATTATTTGATGTAAAGAAAAATTCACAAGTGATTCAATATATAGTATTTTGTTGTTTATTCGAATAACTGAAAAACATAACCTTCACAGAAAATAGATGATTAATATAAATGTTTCTAACATCGTAGTGTGCTGTGGAAATTTGCCATCTAAAATTTTGGTGTACCTATACTACTGTTCAAGGTAAATTGACGTGATTACTTGGTTGCCCCAATTCTAGCACAAATCCAGAAATTGAGAAGCGGCAAATCTGTACGTATAACATTTATAATAACTCTGTATAATCAAATTTTCTCTTTGGTGGACATATTATAAACCCACCTTATAGACCCAGCTTAATATTTGAAATTTAATGGAATATTTCACTACTTTTTGTTTACCCTTCAATGACATCAATTTATATTTTTCAAGTGGCCAATATTATACCAATTGTTAACATTTTTTTTTAAATTTGAATTTATTATTTGAACTACAGCTATACAAAGTAACAGTTAGTACATAAGGCACCCAATTTTTTTATCGAGCGACAAAGGATGAAGAATATTTTTTCAAAAAATGCTAGCCCTTGAACAGGGTTAAGTTATATTTGCTTATTGTACTATCCCAAATCATTTTCTCCAGCCTGAGTAGCATGTCAAAAATAGATGGAAATATATAATTTGAAAAATAAACTTTGATGTCATATTTGGTGAAAGCAAAAACTTGAGATAGTTCTTATTAACCCGCAAATGTTAAATCGTTTCTAAATTTTCATAAAAAGCAGGAATTTATGTATAAAAATAAAGGAGAACACCTTGTATAGCGCCTCATTTAATGTTGCAAACTGTCAGCGATAGGTTTGTAGCAATTTTCAAGAGATTGTGAACTTTGATATCAAAATTTTCAACTTTTTACTGTTCCGTAAATCATAAATTGATGAATAACGTTGTTAATTACCGAAAAATGTTGACTTATTTAGTCAAAAAACATAGAGAGGGATGATCTTATGGAACACACTACGTGGGTTCAAACAGAAATGTGGAAACTTTGAAATATTTCTCTCGAGTATAATAAAATCTGAGATCAAAGTTATTTACAAACAAGAATACTGAAAACCGTACCACTGTTGCACGATTTTAATTAGAAATGACACCAGCATTTTTTATATTATTGACAGACATAAATCTGTTACTTACAAGTAGTTTAAACTAAGCAAAGTTTACTGCCGTTGTCACTAAATTTATAAGTAATTCAAAATGGTTAAGTTAATTGAAAGTGCCCTTCGTTACTGATTTCACCGGAAAAGATATCAGCTTTCGCTTTTAATTTTCTATGCAATAATTACACATTCTATACACAATTATCCTGAATTTAATACGTCGTTACTCGCTAACAGAATTACAAACAGCTAAAATGCGATCTCAAGCTAGAAGTATATTTTCAGATACTTTTTAGAAAGATGTAGCTCCTCAACTAAATGGAGTTATACGTATTTTTTGACTTATTTTGCTTTTATCTGGTTATAAATAAACATCAAATCCATTAGCTTTGTATATGCAAAATCTGTGCCATCAAAATCGATTATTGGGTCTTCTGAGTACTAATTCGAAAAGAATAAATAACTTGTTACGTGTTCTTTCAATATCATCATATCTCTATTACCTTTTACAGCAATTCAAACATATTTTGAACAAAGCAAGTGCAACGATATAAGAAACGAATAAGAAAAAAACGCTGATATAGAATTTGAAAAATATTAATTTAATCGAATTAATCTGAATTTTTGAAAACTTGGTATGTTTGTGATTAAATAAAACGGTTTAAAAAGCGCAATATAAAAACGTATTAGAAACTGTAAATTACCAAATAGTGAGTGCTTCAACAACAAGTAATCTCATTTATTTGTTTGGTTTAAACATTTCGCCACTTCATCGCACAATTTGAAATACTCTCGCCCAAAACATTCTGAGTTGATTGAGGCTTCTAGTTTGTTTGAAAAGTTCTAATCACTACTGTCTTCGATTAAAATTAAATTACTTAATTTGTTTAGAGAAATCACAATTTTATTAGCATCAATTCGCCAAAACTGACATTTATTTACTCAAATTCTTGAAAATTTTTTATAAAGTTCGAAGACAAGAAACATCCATTAGCCAAGCGGTAAAACAGTGAACCCTGGTAAAAAAAATTGTTTGTTTTCATTTTCATCAACCAACTAACGAGTGAAAATAATTTTTGGTATACGCACATTAAGCAACAAAAACAAGGTTAAGTAGGAGATTATTTAACAACAAACATCACCTGTGCTGTATTTTTAAGCACCTAAATTGAATATATCAACTCAAAGTGCCATAAAAGTCTTCTATACTCAAACAGAAAATGAAACGAGGATTCCAACCGGGACGCCCACTTACACCTACCCTTTTCGCATTATATATCGTAGATTTAAGCATGTAGTTTTTGCCATAATGTTGACCACGGTACTCTCAAAAACAACAAATGGCCGGCTGTTAGCACAAATTAGCGAAAACGCAAAAACGGGTCGCCATTGTAAAAAGGAGCAATGGCAGAATTTAGGAGGGAAGACCTATTTACACGATAAGAATAACGATTTCGAGCTCCTTTGTCACGACCACAATACTTCTTAAACCGAGGTGAAGAAAACCAAAAAAATGATAAACAAAAACGCATTAAAACGAGCGTGAAATATGAAATCTGATGGAGTGTTCGGGGAAATACAACAGACCCATTAATAAAAGCGTATTGGGAGGAAACGAAATAAAACAAAAAGGGATGAAGGAAGTAAATATTAGGGGAAAAGACGAGCCACAAACGACGTGAACCGGAAATTATAGAACGCATACGTCGCTGCGAGAAAATTCGGGCGGACGGGGGGTGGAAATGAGTCGGAAATTGATTTGTTTTTGTACAATCGGGGATGTAAATATTAAATCAGTCGAGGCCTCATTTCGTCGCTTTAAAATTTATGACGTCTGACAAACAGCGAGATAGCGCTATCTGTAATAGGGCGAGATATGCCGCCTTACCCTCCTATTAGGGCTGATTGTACAAGTCCATATACCAAATTGAATCATTGTGCGTCATATTGTTCATGAAGGGCGCTTTCGGTCGGGCCGGAAGGGCAGATCGATGTCTTGGCGCCGTGGATTCAGTCTAAAATAATAATCTGATCATATAATCCGCGGTGGGGCGTCAGAGACCCGAAGTCTTGGGACTTTATTTTCCACCTAATTCGAGGGCGAAATTGTGCATTTACCTTAATATAAAGTTATGGCTATGGCTTTACTTGTACTCTTTTACTGTACACAAAAGTACACTACCTGGTAATTACTGTTGCGTAAGAGTATGTGTGATTTATTACACTTACCCGCTAATCTGAGTGTATGGGTGCTTTCAAAATTTACCTTTTCTTCGACATCATAGGCGCCGACTGGTGACTGCTGACTGTAAAATTAGAGAAGTTAATTTTATCTTTTTCTA
>QDEB01097712.1:4890-17678 GCA_004193795.1 Asbolus verrucosus | reverse complement strand
ACTTTAAACAGACTCTCTGAGCTGGTTATTTTAGAACAACAAACTAGGAATAGTGTTGGGTATACACACACGTCTGAGGTCCCTTCTGGAAAAAATTTCGGCCAAGGTTTATTTTCGTGGATGATTACGCTTGTCCGTATCGTGCCCGAATAATAAATACTAAAACATAATATTCGGTTTGGCCGTCACGATCACCAAACTGCAATCCAACAGAACATGTGTGGTCAAGATTACAATTACGGTTGGCGTGACGAAATGTTCAACCATCTAACCTGAATGAGCTCAGAAATGCCTTGCTCGAAGAATGGGAATTAATACGACAAGAATTAAGCCTAGAAGTCTGTTTTATTTTTACATTTAGATTAAGCTGCAATTTTTTTGGTTAATTCTAATTTTTTTACCATAAATTTGTCAGTAGGGAAAAGATCACTTTTGAATTAACAGCGTGCATACATATTTAAATTGAAACAACGTGGATCATTTTAGGTGTCGACCAGTTTAATTTATTTAGAGGATACACCCTGCATAAAACGTCAATGCTGTATTATCTATTCAACTTGAAATCTGTTTCTAATAGGGACTACCGTGCCACCTACACATTAAGCGTCTGAAATATCACCCACAACAACTTCAATCTGACATATTTATGCCCAAATTAGGAAACTGGAAAGAGTGGGACATAAACCGTCGCATTAATTTCCCCGAACTGGGCGAGCAACACCAGAAACTTCAAAGAAAGTTACACTTTACGATCATTTTCCGACGAAGAAAATCCGAATTTGCAGTCAACGCTGTCGGAACTTGTGTATTCAATTAGTGCGGCTGGAGAAAGGGTGTAAATCCCCGACGGCTAATGTGTCCCGACATCACACTCTCGATCAAATGGCTTTGAGCTCACACCTGCTCCTATCCTGTATAGGGTAACAGCTCGATAAGCATTATAATTAGCGGCGAATGAGCGGAACCGTGAGCAGCATCGTTCCAAATTGTAATTTGATTAGATTATAATTAAATTAATAGCTTCCGACAAGGCGCACGTAGCAATCGGAAAATCGTGAATTTTTCAACATGAGCATGAGCGACCTTTACACTCCCAATGTAAATATTAGAGCGTGCTGGAGCAGCAAAGGAGTGTCGGTTATGTTTTTATTTATTTACGCCAGAGTGGCTGCCAAGACAAGGGTGTTTATGAAGAGCTGTCATCCTTTCGAGGAAAAAGCCACTGTCTTCGCAAATCCCATCCATTATTCGCGGAAAAAAGCGATAAAATCATCGCGAACGATTTGCGCAAGAATGAGACCCTTCCGAGAGGAACTCGATTTAATTTAGAGGAGATAATAATAATTAGTCTGGCACGCGATTAGTAGCTGAACTCCATGGATTAAGAGCCGGGAGGATAAGCGGAGCTGGGCTGTATGAAGTTTCTTTGTTCGAAAGGGAACAATATAAAACGCCAGAAATACAAAAGCGGGGCTCCTCTGAATATAGTTGGTGCACGCAATTATGCCATTAAAACCTACTGAATATTTCATGTCGTTATGAATTATGAATAACTACACAGCTCGCGTGATTATCCGAAGATAAACCAATGTAGAAAATTGTTTCATTAGTAACTCCGAATATTATATTTGCCTATGCTAAACGATGGCTCGCATTATGTGCACAATGATGTAATTGCGCTGCACCGGAGCGTTCGATTAATTGGTTTAATTAAAACTAACCACCTGTCCGTTACCTTCACATTATGTGATCCAGTTTCAAACAAGAAAAATTCGAGCTTCGAACACATTTGGACAATGGCCTACTTCGGTCGCCAATTAAGTACCGTGCTATTAATTACGCCTCGACTAAACGCTGGGCGGTTCAACATGAGTGCAATTCCATTTTAGATCAGTCCTTATGATAGTGACATCATTGACTCGATTTCTAAACGAGCTATTCGCTGGGAAATATGCAGTGCTCAACTTGATTTTAACGACCGATAAATTTCGCAGACTTCATTATGCTACAGTCACAATTCCTTACAAACATTAAGTATCCTCTATATTATACCTCACCATTGCAAAAAGTTTCAATATCAAAATATTTCGAAAATGTACGGTTTTTGAGAAAACCAACGAAATATTGAAACCGGTATCTAAATATAAAACACATTCCAAAGTTATGTCCCCCTTACCACTCAACTAACGTACGTTAAAATTCGTTTAAATGACTCTTGAGTATTTTTTGACAAAACTGGAATGACTCTATCTAAATCGTTTAATCGAAACATTTTTTTCAAATAGCAACCGATGTTTAATTTGGCAATTCCTAGTTTGATAAGCTTTCACCTTCTTACTTCACGAACTAACTGGTTTAGGTGACTGAAATCGTAAATTTTTTTTGTTAAATATGTTACTTACAACCTAAGTTGTCATTTGTCTGTGTATGAATTCGAACATGAAAAAACAATATCAAGAACCACAAACCTATTAAAAAGTTCAGCTATGATATTTCTTACCATTTCCCGCACAATACGCGATATTTTCTGTGCACGACCATCTGTTGATAATTTTTAAAATACAATGCCAACAGCTACTGCATAAATTATTAACTTTTTTATTAAATTGGTAATCATAAGATACATGTACTTATTTTTAAAATGAATTTGACAATGAAATTTGTTTTGCGTTAATAAAAAAATATTTCTTTTAAGAATGGTTAAATTTAGACCAATAACATAGAGAATTGTGAAGTCACACCGGTGTATTTACAGTTTTCAAGTTATGAAAGTTGTTTTTAATTTAAGAAAATATTCAAAATTTAAATACGAGGGCAAACTGATAAAAAAGGTACCTAACTATGAAGAACGCTGTGAAAAACAAAAATTGTTATTTTTATCATATTCCTTTATCTGCCAGAATACTGTCACTGTTCAGTTCTAGGTGAACATTTCTACAGCATTTTTTTAATATTAACGTGTCAAAGTTTTTTTTTATTTTTTTATGGAGAAAATTGAGCACCGTGCCATCATCAAATTTCTAACAAGAGAAGGAAATAGTCCGATAGAAATTAATAACCGCATGTGGCTGTTTATGGTGAATCTTCTCCATCCAGTAAAACAAATTAAGTGGGGCCGGGAGTCAATTGAAGATGATCCTCGCACTGGTTATCCAAATTCAGCCTTCACCGAAGAAAACGAGTCAAAATTGATATAATAGTTGAAAGTCTGCAGATTAGCAGGGAACCTGTTTGGACCGTCATTCATGACCATTTAGACATGTCATAAGTGAGTGCAAGATGGATTCCAAAAATACTGACCCCGTTCGATAAGCAGTTTCAAACAGTCGAAACTTCTCAGCAATTTTTGGAGCTTTGTGAAGGGTAAGAGGAAGAAATTATACAAAGAATTGTTACTGGTGTCGAAACATGGATTCATCACTATGATCCTGAAAGCAAACAAGAATCCATGCAATGGATGAGGGGTTTCCACCCCCAAAGAAGTTTAAAGTCAAACATTCAGCAGGCAAGGTTATGGCCACGGTCTCTTGGGACTCAGAGGAAATTTTGTGGATAGATTACCTACCACATAAAACCACCATGAGGGGAAATTATGCTGAAATATTAGGCAAATTGGAAAAAGCAATAAAGGAAAAATGCAAAGGAAAATTCAAAAATGGCATTTTGCTTTTGCATAACAATGCTCCCGTACACAAAGCTGCCATTGTCCAAGATGCTCTGAAGAATTTAAAGTTGCAAGAATTAAATGACTTTCCCTGTAGCTCTGATTTAGCGCCATGTGACTATTTTCTCTTCAGAAACTTAAAAAAAAGGTGAGACAAAGATTTTCCAACGACGAAGGGTTAAGTTGGGAGAGCAAGAGCAGAGCAAGAAAATTTTTTTTCGACCGCTTATTTTCATTAATTTCGAAATGCAAAAAATGTGTTGAATTAGTAGGAGATTACATTGAAAAACAATCAGAGATTTATTTTTATTTCAACTCCTTCATACGTAAGTACATTTTTTATCAACTTACCCTCGTAAATGGGATTTATAAACTTCATTTCTTGTTATTATCAATTTAACAAAAAAGTCCCTACTGCATGTACCAGGCTCTAAGTTTGAGCATTCTAAGAGATATCAATACAGGGCAGTGAATTGCTTTATAAAGTTAAAATATTAAATAACTTCTTACATTTTAACAAATAAACGAAGATTTTATAACCTCTTAAAACTACTCAAAATGTATTTAACCAAAAAACAAAGTATACTCATTTTTTGATAATTTTGAAGTTTTTAAATTAGTTATTGAAGTTAGTGAAAAAAAAATTAGAATGTAGCTAATTACCTGGTAAAACTCCCATGTTAATGTCACAATATTTCGCATTCATCACAATATAGAAATAGAGTTTATTATGGAATTTTCACACCTTAATCCAACAACTAAAATTATCGCTTTCATAAAGAAGATTCAAATTTCAACGTAACATCTATTGACTGCTGTACCTAATGTGAGTAGCTTGTTAATTCTAAAATCAGATTTTAAACTTTGTCAGTTGGAAATTCAGAACTCCGCATAATCTTGGAAGTTTTCTTTTTGAAATAATATAGCTTCAGTCTTAAAGTTTCCCATAAAACTATTTAGAAAAGTGCACCTACTCCCATGAAAAAATACGATTCATACTGTTTTATCTTGTGAAATAAGGACTTCATATAATTCAGGAAAGAATGCAAAGGTTGAAGTAAAATTATATTCGATTTAATATGATCTAATAAGTAACAACAATAATAATAGAACTTAATGTGACAAAGTGAAAACATTCATTAAAAACATTCATGCCAAAATTTTATCCAACACAAATAAAGAAGATGAAATACATAATTTTAAGAATTAAAAAATTCTACTATTTTGACGTTGCATAAAACTCAAGACTTATAAAGAGCTGACACTTTGAAAAATGAACCACAATTGAGAGAAAGAATGAATACGCACAGTTTAACTCTCTTTTACGTTATTTCACGACTTATAAAACAGATCAAATGGTCTGTGTTATTGTCAGTGTATGTTAACTGTCACATTTCTTTGACGACTTGAAAATTTGCCTCGATTTAAAGTTTAGAAACTTGAATCCAAAAATTAAAACCCAGTTAAGAGTGTCGCATCTACATAAATTAACTACCCTTTGGTCGAGACATGATATCAAATCTACATGTATCATAACTAGCTCTAAGGTGTTACATACAAATTTAAACACATGTAACTTCACACTCTTGCTAATAATAATACTGACAAAGCCTCTTTCTATATAATGACACGTTGTAAAATGAATTTAAAAAAAAAAAAAAAAAAAACAGGTACAATATGACAGTTATATTATCATTAAGTAAATGTGAGGTTGGTATTCTCACGAAACCACCAATTTCGTGCTAATTATACCGACTTATTATACAACAACTGTAATTAACTCATACTAATTTATTAATTAAAAACGATTATTCATCAAAAACACTTAAACGCTTCTGCTCACACGGAATAAACATTTTCGTAAAACCTTACTTACAATTTCGGAAATTAATTTTTTAGTACTTTCCAAGGGAATTTGTACACGCAACCCTCAAATGCAAGAGTGATTTTCCCACGCAACAATAGATAAAATCCAATAACTTGAGGGATTCGTGGTTAAAATAAACGAATTCTGTCACAATTTTCCCAACACCAGAACGAACGAAGTATTTTCTTTTAAAAAAATCGTAAAAAGCTATTTAAAATGTTATCAAACTATCAAACGAACCTTGTGAAGTTTGATCGGTTTAAAACTATACGGGTGCCTAATTAAAAAAAAAATACAAATATCAATTATTTCATATAAAAAAGATCGACCTTCATGTGATAAGTTTGTTTCATCGTTTACTTACGTTGTTATTATTTTTATTTAAAAAAAATATTCTCTTTTTAGAAGCACATACTTCGACTACAACTAGCTCTTCCCTCTTTGTTTATTTTTGTAATCATTGATTTCTTCCAAGGTGCTACTCGAAACAGCCCAACAAATTACTTTCCAATACTTCGTCGAAGACAGCTGTCGTTTCTCCCTAAGGGTATCTTTTATATAGCCCCACTTTTAACTCTTTTAGTAGATTTAAAAAAAAGGTGGGCGCCGCCAACAGAATACAAATATCGTTAAGTGCAATTTCCTGTCTTGGCAGCAACAATGTACTCAAACAAAGTTAAGAAGTGGCAGCAATTTTGCACCACTTTAACGGATTACACGTTAGTAATCCCGAAGAATCTAGACTGACGATCCAATATTTTTAAATTGAGGTTATACCACGCAACAGCATAACTGAAGAGCCATTTCAGGAATTTCCAATAGATTCCGAATTTACATGTTTGAAAATAATCTCAGCAAAGAGGTTACGTAAACCGCTGAAAAAAAGGTTTATTTAAACACATTCAGAGAAGTGCAAAAAATAAACACCCTCAACAATTTTAGTAGATAAATATTAGCACACGTCACTTGTTTAAAGCCATCTCGCTCGGTTCCGCTGAGGATATTATTCCTGTTCTTTTATAATTTAATATTTAACTTCTTCGATGCCAACGAAAAGCCGCGGGGAAATACAAAGATTTAGACACCATTTAAAATAAATTGTGGGCATTTAAAAACGGCACAGAAGATAAGCGCTTAATACCCAAAAGGTGTTCTTTTGCGTGTTAAAAATTCAGTAAATAATCTACAAGGGAATTTAAATTTAACGAAATTTATCACTCCTCTTAATTGTAAGCCGGAATAAATCAGGCTTAAAACGTAAGGTGTGAAGTTTAAAAAATGGCGATTGTGCACGAGAACAAAGCAAAACTCTTACATTTCTCCACTCAACCAAATTGGAAAGAAAAAACAAATTTATCTTTATGTACCACGAAAGCTTAAAATTTTTGAATTTAAATCACTTACATTTGCTTTCCTGCAGGTACAATGCGACATTCCACACACTCCAAGTAACAGTGGTAAAAACGGAAGAATTTTTGCACCCGGAGCGCCTGGTTATTGTGATAACCCTTCAAAACACGCAACTGTTTCAAATCTCGTATTTATCTCTCAATAGAATTCAGAACAGCTGCCACTCTTTGCATGCAAAACCGAATACATCAATGAAGATTTGAGATAATAACAGCGACTAAAAAGTGGAATCGGGGATTATATTTTTTCACAATAAAAGAGTTCCGTTCGATTTTACAGGGTTGGACGTTACGATCCATTATACGATTACTCGATTAAATTTTGATTGGATTAATCAATCATTTGATAACATCTTTGTTTGCTTTTTTTATTATGCCACCCTATATAACGGTAGGTGGGCCACACAATGAACTTCTTTCATTAGAGCCACTAAAAACTTCCATAGATTCCTTTTTGTTCTTTTTGAACTGGTTATTTTTCCTACACCACTCAACTCGACAATAAACGCACCAACAAGGGCTCGAGGTCATACAATTTTTAATTGTGTAATAGTGTTTGAAACATTACACAATCAAAAAATATATCATCAAAAATTAAAAATAATTGCTTTCAAAATAAGCAAAAAAAATTCACAATTTTTTTATTGTCCTCACTTGACTTTATTTTTTTCAAATAAATAAATAGTCGTTTCGAAATGAGTTGTGGAAAAGTACACGTAAGAGTACACGAGATAAAAACGAATAAGAATTCTATTTTTAAAAATGTACTACATCACGCACGCGTTTGAATTGGTACCTTTCTTTTGATTGGGTTTTTTTTTTGAAAAATCAAAATTGAAAAATTTTTCTCGGCACACAACATAAAACAAACGTTAGAATATATATGCTATTCTGTAACAATGACAATACCTTCAAATCCAATGAATGAGTAATCCGACAATGATCCGAACGAAATGAAACGCTCGAAATAAATTATTTACGAAAACATATACCGGATGCTACTAGTTGGACGTCTCAATTATTTGTCTCATCAACTGCCGCAACAAAAACAAATATTTGAATCATTAAATGATTGTCAATTAAGGATGGAAACATGTCATTACAGCCAGAATTACATTCTCAATTTAGCCGGAAACGACAACTTTTTTGTATTAACACACTTAATTTTTTCTCTTCATTAAGACTAAGCATAAGTTTATTTGGTTTTCATTTGTTTCTATCGTATCAACAATGAAACTTTTAGGAAAGTTCAAACTTCTGAATAAGTCAAAACGCAAAAAACTGATGGGCTACTGTTTGGAAAGACAACCTAATCAACTCCGGTACAACCTGAAACGAAAATCTGCAGATGTTTTATAACTATCGCATTTATTGTTGCAAAAATACGTCTCTCCATCTCTCACGAATTGCTAAACATCCAACCTGAATCACCTTGTACACCGGCTGATGAGACATCTGCCACACCCTCTTTTCTTTGTTTATGTACGAATCGATTTTAACTAAATTTAGTATAGCTTAATGTAGCCAATAAAGGTGACTCTATACCGTTGAAAAATTCTGAATCTTATTACAAAAACACGAAAATCTATGTCACATTTTCGGCTAAACCGGAAATAATATAAATATGATTAAATGATACAATAAAATACTGTATACCTACATTTTTATTTTAAAAATTTTTCCAATGTTATATATTATCCCAGTCCTTTAATACTGGGTTCAAAGACAATGAAAACGTTTATTAAAAGTGTGCCCTTTCAGCCAATGAAAATTCATCTAAGGAAAATTTACTCGAAAAATATTTGTCAAAAATGTAGAATAAACTTTTAAAAACACTTTAGCAACAATAAAATAAGTTCTAGATGTAGCTCCTATACCATCTAACTGAGTACATATAGACTTAACATGGAAAAACACCAATGAAAGCGAACTAAAATTGAATTTCAAGTTTTTCAAATTTTAAATGTATTTTTTAAAACGTTGAATATGCTCAAGTATGTTTTTTTTTCATCAGTACAAATCGCATAAATTATTTTCTGTAATTTTGACCTAATATAATGACATTTTGTTGTCATTTTCAACGTCAAAATGATGCATATACTGCAACTAGTGCGAAAATGAAAATTTGGAACCAATTTCTAATTTACTATTTCCTTGAATGTTTAACATTTTAATACAACTCAAAATGACAGAAAATCTTGTATGTGTTTTTCACACTCGAAGACATTTCACGTCTAGTGTGAAAAACACATTAATTTTGCAACTTGTCACATAAATAGCTGTTTTATCAAAGTAATTTAAACAGCTGGAACTAAATAAAAACGGTTTTCCTATATTTAATCCCCATGTACTTGCTTCGTTTGACACACGATATACAATCCTGTTTTGGTTTTGTAAGATAAGACTGTAATAAAAATCTTTGAATTGATATTTATATTGTTTTTTTTTTTGCTCTTGAGTTTCAACTTTCATTTACAATATCACGGTTTTCTCAAATAAACTACACGAAGCACATACATACAACCAATTAACTGAAAACTATCTGAGTATGTTTAAATGTTTTTGTAATTTTAGTAATCGTAGACTTTATTGTTGTAGTATTAACGTGAATGTTCTAAATAAAACAACCAAGACTTGAATCCGCTAAGAAGTTGGGAAGATTTACGACTGGCAATAATTTCGCAAAGTAGATATACTTTAGAAATTTTCATTCTACAGCCAACTGTAAACATCCTACAATTATAGTAACGACTAGCTTCATGTCGCGTTAAATTTATTGGATGATTTGTAGTGGAAACAAAATTAATTTTGTATAAAGAATAAAGGCCGTTTCGCAGTTAAATACGGTCTTGTGACTAGAAGTTCAAGGCAAAACTACACTCCTAACGTTTTGAAGTACAAAAAAGCAAATGTATTCGTCCAAGTTTGCAATATTGCACAATATTCACACAAATTCAATAATATATATTTTTTTTAAATTAAATTTGAATAGAGAATGGTGAAATAGAAACACTTAAACAAGGATAAAAAGGTCAAAAAGTATTATTTCAGACTGTACATTTTCCACTAAATCATATCACATGATAAGTTATCGTTATGTATTTTGAAGCAATATTTAAATAACAGCTGCCACAAAATCGTGCTAATTTTTATCAAAAGACTGCGGTTGTAAAAAAACCGCACTAAATAGCGATAACAAATGTCATTCCAAAATCAATGTTGGCAGAATTCTAACCGTATTGGGCTGCGTAGGGTGGGCTGCATACACAGTGTAATTTAAGCAGGCAGCAGTTTGATTGGCACAGTTCAAATTTTGAAATAACATCGATTTAGGATCATCAATTTGCACCCGACAAAGGGACAGCTTTACAGATCGTTATACAAACACAAACTTCGCAAACGCCTATGTTTACACTCCAGCAATTTTAGTTTCGCAATTAAATTGCATGCAACAACTGTATCCCCACTACGTGTCAACTCTCACCCGCTTTCAAGCGTGCGTAGAAAGTTGCTCAGCTTAGAAGAGGCTGAAGTTCCGTGCAATTTGTACGTGCAATCCAGCAGTTTCTGGTGAAATAATCGATACCAACCACCACTGTGTGGTGGCTATCCTGACGTCGGTAAGTTTTGACGTTTTTATGACAAGTGCACGCTTTAATCATCAGTAAAAGATTGAAATTAGCACAGGCGTGTTATCGATTATCTCGACGGTGTGTTGCACGTCAAAACCGCAGAAAATAAGAAGTCAAGATTCATCTCGTTGCAATAACGAGATGTCTGTCATGAGCAAAAAGTTTATCTGGAGCCAAGAAAGTACATGTGATTTGATAGAACTCTATAAAAGGCATCCCGTCCTCTACGTGACCAAGGATGGAAACTATAAAAACAAGCTTAAGAGATTAGAAGCTTTAAAGGCCATCAGAAACGAAATGATCAGGCGAAGAGGGCGAAAGATATCCATCGAAGACATAAAAAGGAAAATTCACGGGTTGCGAACGCAATACTCCCATCAACTATCTAAAATAAGAAAAAGTAAATTAAATGACGGTGGAGAAATTTATGAACCGACACTTTGGTGCTTTTCCCATCTGGAATTCTTACGTCACACGGAGGCTGTACGAAGTGCTGTTTCCAGTTTGAGCGTAAGATTTTCAAAAATTCGCCAACACCACGGATCAGAACGTTAAAGCTTCCACAGGGTTTCAGAAATCAATCACCAAATATTGGTCAAGATGAAGAATCGAAAGATACTGGACAGTTCAAGATTTTGGGACAAAATGAAGGAAGTTTTTATGACGACACTAATTATGTGAAACATGAAGAGGTTACTCCACCGGGTAGTCCCAGTGATACAACAACTTTAACCACGATAGGAAAAGACCAAAATGAAAAAACTGATGACCTGTCGACGTTTGGGAAGTAAACATTACTGACGCTACCTACGAAGAATTTTTTTATGTAATTTTTTTCAGGCTTGTTGAATTAGAACTCCGAAAGATCACCAATCAACAGTCGTTACGAAGAGCCAAAAAAGAAATTATGGACATCCTAATGGACGCTCAAGAAAGTTGCGATAATTAATGTTGCTATATTCCTTAAGATAACTTATATTTTTGTTAATAACTGTGAAAGTGGATTCTACGAAATAAACTGTGCAATAAAATTGTTGTGTCTTTTTGTTATACTCTCCCTGATAACGACTGAAATCCCTCGGAAATCTCATTCTCGGAAAATTGTGCATCGTATACAAACGTGTATTACTATTTACATTTTACCTTCGGGGACCTCTGTCGCATTCACTTGCATTTCAAATCTACTCGTATTATGGCTGAAAAGACTGCAACTGTCCCTGGTGAATCGACGCTTCTCTACCTAAATGTCGTATAAAGCTGAGAATCGACAAGGGACAGATTACAAGTGAGGTTTCGGCCGATTGATAAGAGACCTATTTCCGTTCTTGACTTGCATGTACATTTTTTAAAAACGAGCATAGGCAACCCAACATACATGTTACATTTATGCTGTTCAAATAGAAGCATGAAAATAAAACATCGTCCTTCGAGGATAAAGTCTGGATAAGAAATTCATATTTGAAAGAAAGCAAATGTTTCCATTAAACGAACGGTAACTGATTTTACATTCAGTCGCAGCTAAAGCAGTGTCTCAAATGTTTCAACAGAGAACAATATTCGTAAATAAGGAAAACAGCACAAAATCTCAAATCTCAGACAAGGCGATGAGACAAAACAGTAACAGAACGGAAGACGAAATAAAAACAGCTTCAGGAAAAATAAAAATTATATTTGAAGAACAATTTCAATATTTGCAGAAATAAGGGAATATATGTAAAATACCTAAAACAAATTGTACTGACACAAAGAAACGAAAATAAGATATGAAAAAGCCTTAGAAATCAAGCTATGACGTGGTTTATTTTTTCTCAAATTTGAATAACAAAATAAGAATATTTGAATCACTTTACAACTTTAGAAGCTTAAACATTAGGAAGTATATTAGTAAGTTTACTAAAATTGGTTTAAAATATGGGTGAAGTTCAAATGATTTTGGAGGATATAATAAAAAAAAAAACAATAGCACCCTTGTATTAGTCCAAATTTGTATCATTTCGAAAAAAAAAATTTGCAACTTTTTATGTCACATGTATTTATTAAAATTTTTAATAGAGATTGGCTTAAAAGTTAAAAACTGAAGACGTCATTGTGCAAGTGCATGTTTTAAAAATAATGTAAGAGTAATTTAGTTTTCTTGTATGCATTCTTTTTACAATTTGCCACTGCATTTCAGTTTGGAGTTTTTTGTCTGAAAAGTTTGCTACAATAACAGATTT
>QDEB01097698.1:0-15589 GCA_004193795.1 Asbolus verrucosus | reverse complement strand
TAAACAAAGATATAAAATCAGGTAATAGAACTTAACTTACCCTAACCCTTTATTAAATCTCGAGGGTAGCCGATAAACCATTTTCAAAATAATTGTTTCCATACTTTTTCATTTCAGTGCAGGATCACTTGAGTGCTCGCTCATTTATTTTAGGTTTAGAAATTTGAAATTTATAGGATTACAATGGTCTGAAGGGTTACAAACTGATGTTAATATGTGTCGTAGGTACACATCATAACCCTCATTTCAGTATCAATTTGTCATAGAGAATGCACTTCTATGTTCCATTCAAAATAACCTTTTCAAATTTTATAGATGTTGCAGTTTTCAATTGTTTTTTGTTGTTGTTTTGTTTTGTTATAGACCATCATAAATTGTTCTATGGAAGGATTCCAAGTATTGCAGTTTCATTATGAAATATTTGGGATAATTTTAGCCCTAACACTCTCCAACAACTTTGATTTGACCTTTTGTACCTACTGGAATTTATGAGAAGATTCCTCACAAACCATTATTTATAGTGTTTACAAAAATAATTTTTTAAAACCTTTTGTACGAATGTTTGCGAATTTTCAACTGCTAAAGTTTTTTTTTTATGAACCATAGATTGTAACTTGTTCCATGAAAGCATCCCCATTTATCACAAATTTATTCAAAAATGTTTGGGGTGAATTATGATGGTAATACCCACTAATAAATAGTTTTGATCTGGTCTAATATGTTGAAAGTCCTTAGAAATTTTTTTTGAAACCACTATTTATTGTATAATTTAAATGAAAAATATTCGAAATTTCTATATTAACTAAAAAAACTAGAAAATTTAGAATTTTTTTGTAATTGTTACGCTGTTATTCTTACAAAGTGAAAGATTCTGGTGAAAACACCGCCATAATACGCATAAAATACTCCATAAATATGATAAAATCATTATTTTGAAGTTAAAAATATAATATTTATCTCCATTTTAATTCTACAAATTTCAAATTTATGTTTTTAAAATAAACGGTCGTTTTACTACCGACTATGAGTAATGCGCCTTCCGTATGTATACGTTTTTCTTAAAATATTCGGTAGGGGAGGAGCAAATAAAAAAAAGTTTACGTCTTACATTTTTTAACTTAGGAAAGGTCATATGTTACTTTCATTAAAATGCGCAATGAGATGGCGTCACCCTTTTGAACTGAATCAACGAAATCTATTTCAATTTCTATTTGTTGGTCTATTAAACACAGTCTAAGCGAAATTGTGCACACACACTATATTAGTGGCAAAAATGAATCAGTTTATATTTTCATTAAGTACTTAACGATCTTACGTTTGCGTTTTCTATTGTCTGTCAAAAAATTTGGTCTTTAAATTGAGCCGTTCCTTTGTTGGTTTGTTTGATAACATTTCTTGAACTTTTCTTTTTAACTGTTATGTTAATCGAAACGTCCCTGGATTTTAAGTGCAAGATATTTACGAAAATATTTGTTAATCACTAGCAAAAATTATTTGATTGGAACAAAATGTTTTCACATTTTCAAATGTGTCTACTAGTGTCTACTGGGGAAAGTGTAGGCAACTTATTCCCACTCAAATTATATTTTTGAATGGATTGGATTTCAGATGATTGCTTGCTCAATCCAAATGACGTTTTGGACACACGTTATTAAGTCACCAAAAAATGAATTTTTCATTCTCTTGACGTAAGTTTTAGCATATGAGTCCGGGTAAATTTCGTTCGCTTAATTTTGCGAAAGTTTTGATTCGGCCCGAGATTAGGGAGCGTGCTCTGGTAAAAAATTCTTTCTAGTTAATTTCCGTCGTTTTCCAATGGCCCTAATTGTTGGTTCGAGGAGTAAAAGTCGAATTAATTGTGAAAACTTTTTAGGGCATTTTCACATAGCTGCGGCCGAGAATCCGACTGCGTAATTAAATCCGCCACCTCCGCGATGCCTCTGCAAGACATGAATTATCATCCAACCTCGGCGGCTGTTGGCGTCGGTTATATCACGGCAGGTTAGATCATTTACCTTTAGCGGTGGCGTCCTTATCACCTTCATGCTCGACTGCGTCCCGGGCGCCTCGGCGGTAATCCTGCGGCGAAGTTTCCTCATTGCCTTGGGCAGCAGGTAGAAGGGCTAATGTATGGCGGCAAGGTGAGCAAGATCGCGACGTAACGTCGACGAGATAACATAATTACTTCAGAGCCACCCGCAGCTAAATTAGGATCACTGTTATGCGCCGCCACTTTCAAACCGACTGCTCTTATCCACCGGCTTAAGACTGTCGTAAATCTGTACCTGCGTCACACTATCTCCAGATAACCATCTATTGTTCGGTACTAACACAGATTACATACAGGGCTTATTACCGCCGTTCGGGATTACACGTCAAAAGTTAGACCAACTTTCCACGGTAATAATGCCGAACCTCTGCGCTGCTGAAATATGTCCGAGACCGGATTTCATAATTTACAGGTGCCAGGAAGCGCTTCTCAGCGATATGTATTATGGATGAACTGCACTACTGCTGTATTCAACTGCTCCGTCCTGCACATAATTGTTCGGCTTAAAACTTTGGCCGAAATAAAAATACGCCTCCGCTGTTGGATGCCTCATTGAAATGGATGAAACGACAACAGGTTACACTGCTATCAATTTATGAAAAAGAAAAATACAATACCAACAATACATGATCAACTTATTACTTCTTACTCAAAGGAGGTGGAATTTGTTATATAAGCGGAAGACAACTTCAACAATCCTTGTAACTTTGAAATTCTTATAAGTTCCATGGAAGAATCATGAGAGGAGTAGGGCGATTTTAATAAAAAGACACGCTTTAGTCTTATTTAGATTTTCTTCTTTATATCCCGATAACTGTTTTTCCAAGTTGTAATAGCCCTCTTTTTCTCATTTTCTTTTTATCAATGGTGAGTTTGAGACTCGTTTCTAGTTGTTGAGTTACTTATTTGTGTGCCATTAGTGTGCAGAGTTAAAGACAATGTTACAACGTTTCATTTTTTGGGGATAAGAAATAATAACTTTGTAGAGAAAATATCACAATTTTTGGAATTTATAAAAAAGAAAAAACTCCGGTTAATTCTTGCAAACAGTTCCAAGAAAGACTAATTTCTTGGACAGCAAAAATTTTCCAAATGGTTACGAATTAAAAAAGCCTGGAAGTCGGAGCGTGTGCATCTTTGAATTCTTTGGATCTTTGATTTTTAGTGGATCTTTGAAATGAATTAACCAATGTCCTATCAATTTTTAGCGCACGAGCATTTGTAATCTGGGTGCAGAATCTGCACCTAATATTAACGCACTCGCATTATCTTGTACACACTTTCACGTGAAAAAAAGTAGACCTTCTTGTTGTCAGTGTTTATACTAATTTTGATCAAAGCAGGTCTAAGGAATTACAAGATGTACCTTTCCGAAAATAAATTTGGAGTAAAAGATTTAAATAGATTAAAATAAAATAAAGAAAAATTAACATCACTTTTTCTTTGCAAAAATCATCAAAAAAATACTATCTTCTTCTTCCTCTTTAATATTTTCAATTGTCACTTAAATTGTAGAATTTTTCTAAACAATTTATCTGACTCAGTGCAGTATTACTACAAAAACAGTTACCTGCTTCTTGGAAAAGAGCTTCATTCTTACAAAACTTAAGTGATAATAACTGCAATAAAGAAATAGAACAGATGTGGATAATTAACATAATGTTCGTAAAGAAATAGTGACGTATATGTTTTTCGTTGGGACTACCTTTTATTTAAGTCTGTTTATATTTTTTACACCAGATTAATTTTCTACCACTTATTCTTTAAAGGAAAAATAAGAGGAAATGGATAAAAATTTGAAGCAAGTTTAATACCTCGTGGAATTAAAGTTGTTTATTAAAAAAGAAGACTGAAAAGCTATTTTTTAAACAGATTTTGAACGTATTTAGTCGATAGGCTCAACTACGTCATAAATTACAGCTGTGCACGCCTGTCAATTCTTTGCCACAAGCACCGCTGCAATTTGTGACGAGGTCACAGTGCCAAGGCCTAAAGTGGCTTGGCAGATCCATGATCTGTATACTAAATTAGTACTGAGGTGGCGCGATATTTCATACTATTTTCGAACTAATTGAATTTGTTCAATCGGCCAATTACCCATGCCCGAATGCGCGAAAAAGAAATGCATATGTGTGAGTGGCATTTCGATATCTTGAACCGTTTACGAGAAAATTCAATTTTTTTTATTAGAACTTTAAAGCTAATGACTCATGTGCTTAGTAACCGAGCTTGATTTCACTTCTTTTATTTGCCTCAATTCGATGTTTGTGACTAATTGACCAAATTTCATCGTGTTCTTGGGTTTATCGCATATGTACTTCTAATTCTCAAAAATCTATCCAGTTGTTACCAGAAAAATTGTTTCCTTCTACCTTCATCTTCTCAGTCTCAAGTAAAGAATTTCGGAAAAAAGTCAGCAACAAAGATACAGTATTGTCTTTCAAAACATTGTCACTGTCTCTAATTATAGGTCAATACATTGGAAGATAATAAAACATGAAAAAATAGGGAGCATATTTGATATTAACTTTTTAAAAACTTAATAAAATTAATTAATTTTTATTTGATCTTCTTAAATATATCTTACCGTGGTCGCTTTTAGTACTTCATAACTCTGACTATACCTTTTAAAACTATGTATTGCAATAAACTTTTCTGTACGAAATACAAAATTTACTAAATTATTTTTGCCAAGTTTGACATTGACACATGAAAATTTGTCAGTCAGATTGTCAGAAATATTATTTTTATGATTTTAAAATCGAGAGGAAGTGAAATAGTGCTAGTGCTTTTTTTTAATATGCTACTTCACAAATGTAAAATTTTTGCCAATATATATGTTGCTTTTCAGGTTCTTTTTGATATGAGGATTTTTGATATTTTGAAACACTCTTTTCTCATTCTAAGCGAAAATAAAATGTGGTCGGAAAATTTTCAGTGTAATTGTGGGATGTACAAAATTCTATTTTGTTTGATAGAAATCATAGGTGCGCCTTTACATGATAAAGTCTGAAAACTTCCTAATTTCGAAAATCTGTTTTAAATTGTAATACATGTATTACATTACAAAAACAAAAATCACTAAATACAAAACACTTGAAACACTGAAGGAGATGAAGAAAAGGTTTTAAGAACATTTCTTTTATTATGAGAACTTCGAAATTAAAATAGAAACAGTAACTTGGTTTAGTAAATTTAGTCAAATTCTACACAAGAAAGATCTGCAGTCTTTTATGCTTTCCAAGCTCTTAACGTCTATTATTCAATCTTTAAAACTCCCGATTAGTGGCCGTTCCAGTCAATCAAATATATCCCAATCTTCACTTAAGCAAAGTGCTAAGACATGGATTCCATTTTTAGGAATGTTTGTTCTGTGTGTTGTCCAATTTCGTCTATAATAGAAAAGACAACACATAAAGGGGGCAAATTTGAATGGCTCCATCGAGTGGTTCGATCCGAATTCCGGCCTTATCTGCCGTAAACTTGCGGAATCCCGATGAAAAACGCGCAAACGCAATGGGGTAATAACTCGCAAGGTAATTATGAGCAGACATGGAATTAGATGATGTGCGTATTCGAAATGCCAAGCATCCATTGTCTAGTTTACGATAGGTGGCAAACACACAGAAATGTGCTTGAGCAGGTTTATTGCTGGCTGAAATGGAAGCGAAAGCAATTTCCAGATGAGTTATGAAGCATTATCTACCTATATAAGAGCGGAAACTAGCGTATTTTTGCAGGTGTGCTGTGCAGAGGAACGCGATGTTTTGAACCGGGAATGTGTGGGGGAATTGATCGTAAATATCGGCGGTTTACGTCGTCATCTGTTACCTACAGCTCGCCAACTTCGCCCCTCCAGGTAGGAAAAAACCACCCCTGAAGGGAGGTGCGAAGTCTACGATTAATTTTTTGACGGGGCACTTGCTAGAATTTATCATCAACATCCACCTGTCGGGAGATTTATAGAAAAAATAGGCTCGATGGAAAGTTTTCGAGATAAAATAGCGATAAATAAGTGTGAAGAGTTGCAAGGAAACGTCTAGATTCGTTTTTATGAGGTCGAGGTTTTATTTGAGTGAGGAAGCTATTGATATTTTTTCACCCCTGTTTTTACCCGAGAACGAACCAATTAAAAATTTGAATGAAATGCCAAGGCTTATTTTTCTGTTTGGTAACCAAATTGAGCAATAAAACGATGGATGATTACCTGAAGGAGGAGAACTTCTTGTTTTTTTAATTTAAACTTCCACTCCTCCATAATTGGTTTTCGCGAAATATAGCCAAAAATAAGAAATTCGCCCGATTGTTTATTCGCCTCTCTCGGGGGAAAGAAAATTAGGTGGGAACGCAACCCTAGCCTCAAACGAGCTCTTTATTTCAATAAATCCGATGAGGTTACCATTTACATAATATCACAATGCCAGCATGTCTGCCGTAAATCTCGCAGTTAATCCACGTATGAATTTAAAAGATCTTTCATGCTGCAATCGAGCCAGCTCAGCCACTTGAATACCTGAGTGGAAAGCAACCTGTAAAGTTATTGAAAAGGCACGTTCATCTTGAATTATACCAAGAGAACAATGGAACCGTCAGCGATGGCCGTCGAAGGGGGAAGGTGAGCAGAACAGGTAGGGAAAATGGCGCCCCCACCGGCGACAGGTGCACGGGGGAAGGATAAAAGAACGCGAAGGTGTCACGCATCGACGAATGAATCGATCGCCAAACCGACAAAAGGTTAACTGCCTCTCCCTCTGCATCCGAAAAAGGGGTCCGAATTCCGACAAAACCTATCAGTTCTGGTTCAGAACTCAATATTTATCCAATTAATTTCGAATTTAACTGCTATTTGTACAAATCACACACGAGTTTGTGCCGGCCTCCGATCGGCGGATTTATGTTGAAGGAGGAGGTGGAGGCCGTTCCCGACCAAGTCCTGAGTGCTCCACGTACGTGTACACTAGAAGCCTCATCAAATCCTGCGATTTGGAGAGAGGCAGGCATGAATATTCAGGTGAGCCGAAGGGATTGGAGGGATCAGCGAGCTGCACGTGGAGGTGTTTTTCGCGTTTTAAAATGGAGCAATTAAAAATTTATCCGAAAGGTGCGGCGACGGAGGGGCGGATAATAAGAGCGTAACAACTTTATAAACATCATTAGGTGTTTATGATCTGCAGATAACGAAGTGGAAGAGGAGAAGACAATATAAAGAGAACAGAGGAAAGATCTATAGCGAGCTAACATGATTTACTAACTGATTCCTAGTTGAGCAAGAGAAGACAAAGCCACTTGTGAGCCCCCCGTTCTACTACCCGATTCCCCGGAGTCTTGCCGGAGTTTCCTCATGTCGACATTCGCACCTCAAGGTCTCCGCTTTAAAATAAAACGGGATCACCGAGCTCCGAGCAATTCAATCAAAGCCAACAATAAAACGTGGATTTCCAATTTAACGATGATGCATTATTTTATTTTTGGCGAAACGAAAAATAAATCCGCGTTTTAATTGTTGTATCATCGAAGCTGAAAGGGCAAACTCCAGCGGCGGGGGAAATCGATAGACACAGTTAGCTGCAGGTGTCATTATTAGAGGATATAACAGCGGAATTATGTGGATTATCGACGTTTTCCTGCAGCTAACTGGAGGTGTTTTAAAAGGGATTAGGGAGTTGATTATTAAACGACGGCACTCCATCAGCATCTAATTATTGGGCGCTCTTTTCGCGATTAATTGGAGATCAATTTTTTGGGGATCGGGGAAGCGTTGACAAATGAAAATAGCTGTCTCGAGCCAAAAGTTAGAAGGTTTAGGCGCAATACTGATTGTTCGTGGAACCCCCACCTGAGCCAGCCACCCCGGACTTTCCATTCCGGGTCTTCGGGTCATGCCGCCGGCCGAGAAGAATTGAAAACCATTACTGCTGATGAAAGAAAAGTTTTCTACTAAGTTTCAAGTCTCTTTGTCCCCTCCAGGAACGTTCCTTTACCTCCATTTGATTTGTATTTTGCGCCGAGTAATTCACGAACCTCACCTTTATTTTTTCACTTAGCTGAAATTGTTTCATTTCAGGATTATTGTTTTAAATCCTTCGCATGGAAGGAATTCGTAATGGGAGAATTACCGCCGGAAAGAAATATCCAACGAGTCCAACGACCGGAGGTGAGACAGAGCGACGATTTTCATAATGGACTTCATTCCAACGGAAACTAAACGCTCTCAACTAGACATACATCTCAAGTCACACTGCTATATCACTAATGTCAAATTATTTAAAACTTTTGCGCCAGGAACTAATAAAATCTAAATTTTATTAAAATTTAACCAATGAGAAAGTTGCACAAGTCTGTCGTTAATTTCTGTTAAACCCAAGAATTTAAGTTTTTCAGTCGTCGTTGTTAGTCTCCAACGAAGGTTGAACTGATTTTGATGAAACTTGGCAATATTTACATTCATCATTACATCAACTAAAGGAAATCTTTGCGTACTATATTCAACAACGTGTGTTTATAACATGTTCAAATATACATATTCTTTCTACTAAACACTTTTCGCTCGTTACAAAGGTTGGTTCTAAATTATTATTTCTCATATAACATTCTAAGATGACTCACTTCTTTATTAATTGCCTCTGCAGATATGAATAGACAAAAGTTCGTGCATCATTATGTGATTTTGATTCAGAAATTATCAAATAGAGAGAAAGATTAAAATTATTTCTATTCTACAACTATGGCAAATACGAAAAAAATGTACATACCTAAAAGAAGAAACATCGAATGCAGCAGCAATAGAGGGGAAGACTATATCTGCATTAAATTATAATTGATATGAATGTTTGGAGGTGAACACAATTGAGAATTATAATTGTTAACCATTTATTAACTTACACTTTCAACCCTCAATACACCAGCTCCTCATGATACATGAAATTAATGGAGTTCAAAGTACTAATAGTGAAGAAACAATTTCTAAATTACGATCTAAAAAGCGTGACAAGGAGACAAAGAAGATATTTGTAGTGGGAAGTGTCTGATTTTTTATTATTATTTCTTCTTATGTTTTATAGGCCACTTAGGTAAAATAACACATAAATTCAGCACGATTTCACAAAAAGTAAATATGTAAGAACTGTTTTTGAAAAATATGGTTAAATGATTATATTTACAAAATCTGTACAGCGTCATTAAAAAAAATGCAAAAGAAATGGTCTGTACATGAAAACATTTGACTATTTTCTTTCAGTTGCATGTAATTACAAATAGTGTCAATTAGCTTGAATATAGAAACCTTTAACAAGATGTAATGTTAACATTAATGTAACACAAGAATTTGAAAGTCAAGCATTTTTATTTGTTTGAAATTAAGGAATAAACTGTGAGTTTACAGATCCTCAAATAATTTGAGGAAATAAAAGAAATATTTCTAGATCTGTGACATAATTACTTAATTTCTTATTACATACACTGAAGCAAGAAAAACAATTATCAATTTTTATTTCTTTGGACATTTAAGCATTTGGCTTTAAAGAGTATAGATAACGTCTTATGTTCTTTCAAATCTTCTGGAACTTCTAATTTTTTGATTAATTTGATTTGTATTGTCATTTTTTTTTATATGCCATTGGTGAAAATGTTAGTACAAAAAGTGAAATCTAGTTAAAGATTCGTTTATACGATGAAAATGACCTTCTTAGGAAAGAAAGAAATTGAAGGTCCAACATACAAATGTAGTTAATAAGATTTAGAGAAGTATTGGCATGAAGCTTTAGACTGGACTTTGAAAGAATTATTAACTCATATGTTCTGTATATGGAGGTTCAAGGAAGACTATGGTTAGGACTAAGAAAAGATCTTTTGCTAGCGGCTTCAAAAGTAATTAAAATTGAGAATTTAATACGACATTCACGACAACGTAATAGCTACTGAAAATAATTTGAAATCCTTAATCCGTTTATTGTGAATTTTAAATTGATAAAGAAACTTTTTTTTACTAAATAAGCTCCTATAAATTTTGATCTTTTTGTTGTTTTTGCACTATTTATAAGCATTGCTTTGGAGTTTTAAAGCCAGAAATAACCAAGAAAACCATTTAAATGTTTCAAAATAAAACAAAATACAGAAAGAAACTTTCCTGATGTAATATTAACACATTTAAGTAAAAACAGATTTATCAAGGAATAACGATGTGGAAGTTTATTTAGATTCAATATAAGATCTAGTACATCAACTGGCGATGTTATGTGAAGAATTGGCCGAGTTTCTATTCGTGACACTAATAATATGTAGTTTGCCAGAAAGTTGCGACATATTATTAACTGTGGTAAAAACTAGAAACGGCAACGATTTGTCATTTGAATTCATTAAACAACCTGACATTTAGAAATTTTGCATTTCCAAGAAACTGTGATGAACTGAAGGATGCTTTGGGGGTACAGGAGACAACATAGACGTCCAAAAAGGTCAAAGTTCTTGTCTCGTTGTGTGTTTTGTATGGTGACCTTTGATGAAAGTGAAAGGTGAGGATCATCACCTTTTTGAAGAATTGTAAATTGTGGTGCCGACAGTATTACGGTTGAAATCGGATGTGTGCGTGTCCTTTGTCTTGGACCAGAGGAAGGAGGGCATCCGGTGCTCGCCCGCATCCTGTCCTTCCGATGTGTTTTCTCCTTGATTGAATAAATTGCGATGCGAAAGAGGAGAGCGCAACACAAAGGTGTAGTTTTTGACTTCACCTCTCGTGCAAAGTGTAACGAAATAGGTGGCTAACGACCGGTCAGTTTATGTGTCGCCACTTTGAGCAATTCTAGATGAAAGGAATGAAGAGGATAAATTAAAGAGGGAGATTTCCGAATGGCAGGAATGATAATAAAACCTACCCTTTTAGTTTTTATATCTCTCCTTTAGCTTACGTCATTTGCTTTTAACAACTGTGAAACTAATGGATGCCACCATTTCTCCTACCTTGTTCGCGGTGGGTATTGTAAGGTGAACTCGGAACCTGCTACCTAAGCCCATTATTCTTTCCTGAAATCGATTCGCTCGGCAATAAAAAGACTCGCGGATGAAATGCATTTTTACGTTGAATACTTTTAGTGTCGGCTCTCCGAAGGTCCTTTGTCGGAGCCGGTTTTCAATAGTGATAGATTCCGAAAAGTTTCACATCACTGTAATTTCCCAACTTTTCCTGCTGACATAAATAAAGCACTAATTCCTTGTATTGTTCGGCGCACTTTCGCAGCCCCGGGCGCAATTTGTCACTTTTCATAAACCGAATTCTTTGATTCGATGGCAAATATTAACACTTGCGCAAATAGACACGTTAAAATGCAGACATAAAAGATTTTAGAATCAGCAGTTTTCAAGTGGAAAAGTATTGGAACGATCCAGTCTCGCCGGAGCACATCCAATTTCAATGTGTGTCCGGCAAGTGCAATAATACTCAACTCCAACCTGTGACACACTGGTCGCTTCTTCAGCAACTGCTGCGGTACCTTTTATTAGTGGACGTTATATGGCAGTTAGTTGAACAAAGAAAAAATCTCATTTCACACAAGAAGCAGCCTGCCAGCGATGATGACGACTGCAGATAAAAGAAAAGTTTCACGTATATGACGGCATGACAATGGACGGGTAATAACAGGAGCAACAATAGGACGCAATATACCGTTGGCAAACCCAATTGTCTGATACTTAAGTAGGTAGATAAAGGAAAGAATAATATGAAATATTGCCCTCTACTTCTGTGATTAAAAGAAAACAATCTTGACACCAGCTAATTCCAAAATTGATAAAATTAGAAGCAATCACCGCATCGTCTCAATTCATTATTCACAACCTCCGAATAATTGGGGTTAGACCCTCAATTAACATAATCTCGAATTAGTGATATCTCCACTTATTTTATTATAGTTCACCAGTGGCACACCAGATAGTAGAAGTTATTGTTTGGAAGAGTCACACTACTTTAAATTTTGCACCACAACTGAAAACTCCCCAATGGTCAGAAGGCGACTCTTAATTGGAATTTTAAATCTGTAGGAGAACTTTTTCCACATCCAATCCATTTAATTCAGAATCAGCGATCTACAAACTTGATAGGGCGCCGATATGATGGTGGGTGATAGCGCTAGCGCCACCTACCGTCTCTTGGAGGAAGCGCGTTTTCCCAATAAAAGTACAGAATTAACAGTTTCGGTTGCGTAATTGTTAATACCTTGGTTCGAGCGGTGGTCTGCGAGTAAATGTTGGTGCAAGAAACAGTTGTTTCAGCCCGCGAAGCTGCAATAAAACCGTCGCCGGTAATAAAGCACACACATGTTTGAATTAATAGAAGTAAACAACTCAATAATAAAACATTGAAATAATGAATATACACATTCTGCATTACTGTATATAAAACGAGCCACTTAATCATCCACGTGTGGTAAAATAATCAAGCCGCGAGTTGGTTCGAATTTAAAAAACACTTAACCTCAATTTTAAGACTTATCGTAAATAGAACATAAATATAAAACGGACTGTATACGTAGGTCATTGACTGATCTCAGTTATTGAAATATGGTTTGATAACGGACCACAAAAATGCGAGTCGTGGAGGTACATAAATAATTATTATTTGCTTGTTGAATGAAATGTGATGTGAGTTTTATTGAAGTTATGTGTGAAATGTTAATATTTTTATGCTTTCTTTTAGCAAAAAATTAATCATGTGCAAATCGACCGAATATCCGATAAAATGAAAAAAAAAAAACTTGGGCCACGTTTATTTTTTTGAAACTGTTTTTTTATACATGATGTTTTACTTTTAATGTTTATGGAATTTATAGAACCAGATTCTGCTTCTTTCACTCTAAATAAATGCAAACGAAAATAAAATAGAACTGTTTTATTTATTTAATTATAGGGTGTTTCTTTACTTTTGTAGTCGATTTTGATGGTCTTCACCTTTTTTCTGTCTCCCTACTTTGATTTTTGTTGTTTTTGCAATAGCCATGTTGTTTTCTTTTACCCCTATTTGTATTCTCATTTCTCTCTGTCTCTGTATATTTTTTAAAGTCAAATAGGGCGTCATATTTGCGTGTCCACGTTAAATTTTTGGGAGATGGAATATGAAAGAATAAAGTGGGACACCGTGTATGAAGGTTTTTTCAAAAATGCCCCTGAAAAGAGCTACAGCCTCTTAAAAGAGGCTATGGTTTCTTTTTATTTCTGAATAATTCTTAAAAGTTCTGAATTTTATTACATTTTTCTGAGACAGAATATACATATTTTGATAAATTATGATACTAACATTCTGTTATTATCTTATTTTATTAGACAATTGGGGTACAATTTCTAAACTGATCATCGTGTAGGATGAAAAATTCTTCAAGAATTTGGAAAGAATAGAAACAGAAAAACAGAAATCCAAGAACAAAATTAAAACTGAAATGAAACGAGTTGGAGAGAAGTATCTAAAAAATGTAATTTGGATTTGGGTCGAGATTCTAGCAAATAGAATCGGTGAAAAAAAATTAGAAAAGCGACATAAGTCTAAAAGTATTATTTCCAATTACGTTCATGTTGATCTTCTAATTCAGATTTCGTGAATTTTGGACAAGGTTGCAGTTTAAAGTTGTTTTTTATTTGCAATTAAAATGGTTTTTTATTTAAATTGAAACTTGTCTAAAATTCCCGAGATTTAAATTAAAAGAATAAGTCTAAAAGTTCAAGGAGAAAGTGAAAACTTCACGGTGAGAGCGTGTTGCACTCAGTTTGAAATTATTTCTGAAATTAGTTTTACTATTAGTTACTTGTTAGTTGTTCCTTATTGTTGTGGAAAGTGACCTTAATCTATCTGCAAAGGGGTAGAAACAATTATGGAAACTATTAGGAATCCGAAAGAAGTGGCTCTCAAGTGATTGATTCTTTGAAGTTTAGGTTTGATGATTTGAATGTTTTTGGAATGTTTTTCCAAAGAGAAGGGGTTCTTGGGAAAAAAATTATAATTTCCATTGATGATAGATAAGAAATGAGTTTTTGATATCTGAAATAAAGAGCATTTGAAAGGAAGGAAAGGGTTTCTGAAAAGTCCAACCGAAAATATTTTCCTTCCATACCGTTTTTCTGTATTTCAGCCTACTTTATTAAAAATTCTTCCTTCTACATCAGAATGTTGGCTTGTCGTTTTGCAAGGGAAATGCGCAATTAATTTAGTTTTTTTTTTTCTATTCAATAGTTATTGAAGTAGATTCAGTTTCTTTTAAATTGTAATTTGTATTATTGCCTTTAATTCTAAACTAACTCTAAGTTTTTGGATTCTACATTCTGTATTGAATTTAATGTTAAAGTTTACATGGGGATTGATTATTAAATTTATGGACCAATTTGGAATTCGAAAAATGTAGAAAAAGGAGGAAACTTTTTTTCAATTTTACTCAATTTGAAATACTTAATTTTATGCTTTATTTTCAAATATGCATCGCTGTTGGTGTGTTTATAATAATTTCAGTGTAATTTTGATACGTCGCTGAAACAATTGAACATTTTTCAGTGTTGGTTAAGATCCGATATATTATTCATAGAACATCAAATAATAATTTTCAGTTTTATAACGACACCTTTCAGTAAACTTGCCAAACACGCTTCGGCACAAATTTACAGCTGGGACATTTATCAAAACAAGAAAAGTGTTATAAGTGTATCAGAAGTTGTAAATTTTGGTCGTTAACTTTGATCATCGACACGCAACTGAAACAAGGGGTCGCCAGGAGACGGCCTCTTGAAAGTATGGTGACTTCAGGAACAGGTGTAAAAGATCTCCGCAGCTGTTGCCCTCTCTACCTCACTTAACAACTTTCCGGCTTCGCAACGTCACACCCACAAAACAGTGGCGCCATCGATAATAAAAAGGCGAAAGTAAATTTATGAATTTGTTTTAAAAACCATAACGTCCAGAAATAATTTTATGGGTTTTATCCCATCCAGTTTTTATTTCGTTTTAATACAAAAAACAATTTCATTGTGGGTGTTTAAAATTAAAACTGGCGACGTGCTGATGGAGTTACTTCAGGCCGGAGCGAGGAATTTGCAAAACAAATCAAACACTGATTAGATGCAATTAAATTTAGTTTCTGTAAACAAACGTCGTTTGAATGGGTCGGACCGTTTAAAATTTCGTTAAATCGTTATTAAAGAGACCGATGCATCAAACGTTTCGAAATAAATGTCGCCAATCACCCAAGTGATACTTTAAGATACTAATTAAATTGTATTAATTTATCGACTAATTATAGTAATTTAAAAAAAAGGCAAAATAAAAAGGAGTTTTTTGTTTTTCCATTAGTGACATGGCGGTACTTGATCCAATGAACCTTTTATATTAATAATCAATTCTGGTTTCTTAATATCCCCACGTTTTACGATCATTTTTGGCCATCACCGCTAGAGAACTTAATCAGTAGTCAGTAATCAGGACATGGCACACATCTTATGGGATTCTGGAGACCATGTAGTAAACTTGAAATTAAAATATTTTTAATAATAATTTTAATCTTCTAATGTCCA
>QDEB01097685.1:0-11764 GCA_004193795.1 Asbolus verrucosus | reverse complement strand
AAATGTTGGCGATTTTTCCAAAAATTTTAACGGAGAGGATGACGCTGCACTTTTCAGGTGTTGGAAATGAATCGTGACAGGGGACAATGGAAAGTATGACACAACAGAAACAAAGAAAAAACGAAGTTGCGTAAAGTTGGTTCTGAGGATTCCATCTTTGGTGTCGGAATCGACAAAAAGTTGCCGGCTCTTCCGGAACTTATTTATAATCCGCGAAGACGCCCGAAGAATGCGGCAGTACACGGAAAATGTTTATCAATATTTAAAAATACGTTCAGGAGGGTATCTGCAGAATGTAAATCTCGTTAACCTCTGAGACCATTATGGTAAAAGGCGGAATTTTCTAGGATAAATGGATGCATTTCGGCCTTGTTTAATGGTAATGGGTGGTTACAGTTGTAGCTTCGAGTAACGATTTAATCGCCGAACATGTGTAGTCAGGAAATTTAACTACATGTCAACAATGCGAGCTACGTGAGAAAAATAACGATCAAATAGGTGCGAGATTTTGTTGTACCCAATTATCCGAAATTCCGACATCTCTTATCAAAATCGGACGCAGAATGTAAACAAAATAATAACTTATTGATAAAAACGCAGTGAGCCTTGGAATAAATACACATCAATAAAGGAGCAGCAGATAGTCTGTTTCACAATCAATTGTTTATTTTTTACGTTTTACTACAATGAAGTGCGGAAAGTTTCAGTCGAAATGGAGCAATGACGAGCTCGGATTGGCAACATTTTTGAAATTTTGGCACTATTTGGTTGTTGCGGTTATTAGTTTATTGCGACGTTAATAATGGAGCACTCTGTATAATAGTTACTTCGTTTGTTATTTATGTCACGATTAAACGATTTAATTAATGTTACTCATATGTAAATTAATTCAGAGGAAACGAGCGTTGGTAATACTGACGTTTGTCATCTTCTGGTTTTATTACGTTCGTCGTTTTTTGCACTTCCTGGCGAAGGATGAAAAGTAGAATTTCCGAAAAAATTGCGTTAAAGAATGTGCTTCATCCTGTTTTTGATATTTTTTGAAAAATCAAAATTTGAAAAAATCAATTGTCAACGAAGTGAAGATTAATTGTTTCGAGTCTACTTCTTAGAACACAACTGAAATGTAAAAATGTGGAGTTGACAACTTTTTATTTTTGATTTTATATAAAACAAAATTCAAAATGTAATCTTTGATGGCAAAAAGTGTTGGTTAAATTTGTAAAAAAAGTTGTATATTGTTTCTTACTACAACCTCCTAGGAAACAACAAATAAATCTATAAATATAAATAACAAATATGTATAAAATACACAAAAATAACATTAAAATAAATATAGAAATGATTATAAAGTGACAAAACAGGAAGTTTACATTGACTTGACCTTATATACAGCTGTTCAGTGAGATAATGATATTGCTCGATTTGAATGAAATTTGGTGCAATCATAAAAGCAAACGTATTAGTTATTAGACCATTGTTTTGGCACCAATTTTTTGTTTTAATCGCGTTTGTTAGACAATTCCAATCTTTTTTAAAATGGGTTCATTATAAGTGACAATTTAACAAGTTTTAGATACAATATATGAGTTCGCTAAATGTTTCTTCATTTTTGGTAAAATTTATTAGAGTCTACATGTAACCTTCGGTTGAACATTCAGTTTGGTTCGTTATAACCGGTATATTGTTACACCTGAGTTCGCTACAACCAATGTTTTCTAAATTTAAACTGATGACATTTGGAAACCTCTACTCTCAAAAACGAGTGATCTTCACAAATCAGTGTTTTATATGGATCTTTTTTTATATTTCATAGTTTATTGTATCCTGAATTAAAAACATGCCGAATGTTCGTTTAAAATTTAAATAAAGTGTCTCTCACGAAGTGGAGAGCGGCAAAAGAGTGAAACTAGAATATACCTATTACGCCGAGTTTTATCGAAATTGGCCAATAGATAAGGGTTGAAAAAAGTCTGAATAAAGAAGATGTTCATCACTGACGTTTTTTAACGACAATCTATGCTTATTTTTGCATTTTTCGATACCATTTCACAATCCTTTTTCAAAAATGCATCATTATTATATCTGTTTTCTCCGAAAAATACAATTAAATTCCGTCGACTACGAGAAATACTCAAAAAAATGATATCTCTTTGTCTTCAGAAAACTGTTATTTTAATATTCACTTATTTATAGTCTTAGATGGACAATATTGTTCTTATTTTCTTAACCTTGAAAAGTCAAAAATGACGACATGTGTCCCAGAATGCGACCGCTTTTTTCTTTAACGGTTTGCATAACGAATGGAACTGTCGACTGCTTTATCTGAAACAGAACTGGATCTCCGAGCCATCTCCTAATCTCTATCATCAACGACACGACACAAAAATTCCTGAATTTATATCTCCGCCGCGCCAACGACAAGAAAAACAAAAGGCCGTGAATAAAACGTCGTAGTACACGCCATCAAAATTTATTTGATCACCGTGTTAACGAGGCAATAAAATTTTCATTATCAGTTTACCAACAGCTCCGTTCTGACCCAATTTGAAAGCCCAATAACAATGCGCCGGTTAAAGAAATAAAGATCTATATCCTACACTCGCACGCATTTTTCAATCATTAATTGGATGTGGGTCTCCACGGTCGCTGCCGCCGCCATGAATATTCCCGACGAGAAATCGGGTTAAGCGATTTTTGAAAAATCGGCAAAAAGTGGGTAACAATTATCGCCAATTATCACGAGAGCGAGAAAAAATCGGGGCCGCATCTAAGCAAACATCGGTCCTACCTTCCTCCATTTCTTCGTCTGCCAGGAACTGTTGACACAACAATGCACACTTGAAAACTAACACACTGATTATCAGCCGGTACCGTTAAGTCTAACGATGGAGATGATAATTCCATGACGCCATTAGGTTATTTATTGAGCACTCTGATCCCAGCGACTTATCGCTGACAAATTACATCACATGATGCTCAACGGATTTGTTTTTCGCCAGATTCATTACTTTATGGAATAGTTCCAGACGCTCATTTGACCCCTCGACATGTCGCTCTTAAGTGACGGGGGCTCGATCTGGGTGAGGAGGGAAGAATCACCGGAAGGGGCCTGGCGTGATCAAACAGAAAAATTTTGACAGATAACGTTGGCACTTCCTACTTCACCCTTTCCAATTCGGCTGAAGTGTTGCATTAAAACGCTCGATGCAAAGAGGTTATCTGTGATTAATGACATAATCTTATCGCCATCTTTTGGAGGGAAACGATAAATTTCGAGAACTGAGATGTGCAATTATTACAAGTATCAGAAAAAAATAGAATTTCCAAATACGTCAACATTTAGAGCGGCTGTCGCGTCAATTTGAGGCTCAGGTGTGTTGTTTTGAAAATTTTAGGATATTGGATTCGGAGAAGCTGTATAAAGTGATCTGCATGATAGCTTAACAAAAACAAGATTTTGTGCAGTGTGGGTACTTTCACAGCTTTTGGTTAGTTTTTTTTTTATTTCCTACAAGTCTGAATGTCAAATTTTTGTACATTCTTATTTTGTTGTTGAAAAATACCTCAAAATGCTTCTTAAATGTGTTCATTTAAAAAAACTTAAAATTTGATATATCACTCTTTTATAAGTCATCCTGTATAGATAAAAATAATTGTAGAAGTGAAAATTGCATTTTGGCGTGTTTAACAGTAAAAAACTAACTTTTTTTTTATAAATTGTTGGGTTACCCTGTATATTTCAATTGGGATCGTAATTTATTTCAATAATTTTGTACCTCGCCTCCTATCAAATTGTTTATTATTGTTGAAAGGGTCTAAGCCACATTTGATGGTGATTCAGAAAACAAAGTAAAAATTTTGATGTTTTTGAACGAGTAAATGGGTCCTGTGTAGGCTAATGTATAGTGTTAAACTTCGAATTTTTGAAATTTTAAAATTTTGTTTTTTATAGTCTCTTTAAAAACAATAAACGTTAATTTTCTAGATTGCAATCAAAAAATCTGTGTAATTTCACAAATTTTGTGTAACCTTTGTAAGTTTTTGATTTTATTTTTTAAATTTAAATTTTAAACAAAAATCAAATTGTACAATTTTACGAATACCCCACGTGATTGTGGAGAAATCAACTCCGAGGGGTCAATTCAGTGTTCAACTTGAACATCTCTTTTTTGAACTGATTTCTGCTTTAGATATTACGAGCTCCATTGTAACGTCGAGTCCATTTAATCGTCACTAAAATATCTGGAAAAGTGAAATCAAGTGGCATGTGGATACAAAATTTAGAAGAAAAAATGAAGGTTCTTTTCATTTTAATTTAATTTTACGACCTTTCACTTTCAGCATCTTCGCGTTACAGCACATCTCAAAAATCATGAATAATCAATACGTTTTCTATTAAATTAGGAAAGTTGGTGGGTAACACGAAAACAAATAAACGAATTACAACTACAAAAACGAAAACAAAAAAATAATTTAAAAAATTAGACATAAATCCCGTGTCAGATGTGTTTGGAATAAAAAATTCAAAGAAGCTCTACAACAAAAAACTGTTTTTTCGGAAAATTTATATAAACCGAGATGAGTGAAAAACAACCAACTGACCTTGAATGAGTTGAGGAATAAACAAACATGGTTGAAGGGCTGGGTGGAGCGATTCGTGAGTCATGGTCTAGGCTCGACAAGCACGGCAGTAAAAAAATCCGGAAAGAAGGTACGGTCGAGGCAAAAAGCGAAGAAGACCTAGAAAAGCACCGCAGCTTACGTAGAGCTGATATAACATTCCGCCTTGATCACAACCAGTGAACAGAATATTTATAAGAGAAACAAAATCATCAATAAACATCAAATTCAATTTTCACTTCCTGCAAAACGACGTCGCTCAGTTTCGGAACTTTCTGATTCTTTCACCGATTTTTGGACTCTCCTTGATTCGATGTCCCCAATTTTGGTTCAGTAGTCGGCGGAAGGTCGCAACTCATGCACTCTTTAATGACCGCCTGTTTACGAACAGAGGTCGAGGAGTTCTACGACGTTTTCGAATTGCTGAACCACATTAATTGATAATGGGATGAGTCAGTGCCAAGATTACTAAAATTGTTGATAAAGCCATGAAACTTGTGTCGTCTTTACAGCGGTACTTACGCATTAATGGGATCAAGGCCACGTTACTCATTCGTTAATGGTACCATAGTACCCGTGAAGCAAGTCGAAAAGTAAAATTCTTGCCCATTGCTCGGGAATGAATCACGAAAATTCGCCGAAGCAAATTAGAAGCGGTACTCGCCGAGTACCGCCACAATGGATGTTACAGGTCGATCTTGACATTAGCTCTTCCATTTAGCAGCTGTTGCCAATATCTCGCTGCGGCCATTAAAATTTTTCTCGATTGTAATTGGTCGAGCCGTGTTGCAATTTCGTCGTCCTTATCGAGTCAAAGCCAGCAGATAACGGTACCGCACCGTACGCATTCCATCAAATTAGTCCACTTTCAGCCATGACTTAATTGCAGAAATTAAAGTTGATCAATCATAATCCGACAATAAGAAATCGTAGTACCGGAGTACTTTCACTCGGGATGACGCCGCATGGGAACACGCTGTACAATCGGCCAATTAACAAAAGTACCAATTTAATTCGCAATTAATTGGCCGCCGTTTTCCGACGTTTGGACGTCGCGACGGCCGTGACGAAATCGCCGTTCGTGGCTGAAGAAATCTTCCATTTTCTTCAATTGCTGCTAATTTACACACAAATTAAACTCGCATTATACAGGCCGGTTAGTCCCGACTTGTTAGAGTCATTAAGCGGATTAGTATTGCGTGAAATTCAAATTAAAAATTATTAATTGAAAGGCGGCCATGTTGGGTTTATTGTGGTGGCGTCTTTAATTCGGTCTTCCAATATTCGATGATGCAATCAGGTTAATGCAGCGTGAAATTAGTTCTGAGCAATTAGATGCGGTTACACTCTTTATTTGTAAACAAACGACGTTCAATTCGATACTACTCACGGCAGAATGTGACTTTTCGTTTGTTGCAATTGTATCACTCCTCCATTGACGTGTTTTTTTGTTATTATTACTGTTATTACCCTCCATCATACCATAAAATGTGCGCTTTCGTGTCGCAGAATGTGAAAATTGCATGCAGCATCTCCGAATTTAGTGTAAGTTTTTCCAAAGAAATCAATTTTTGATTTTAAAACTGCAACTTCAGAATGTTCTGAATAATTTAATGAAGATTCGGTCTCAAGAAATAATTTCTATCTCTTCCACAAGGGGCTTGTTAGTTTTCGGCAAATTTTCCAGAGGCTAAAATGCTGCGAAATTTGAAAATCGCCTGGAATTGCATGCAAGTCACAAGAAATTTAAATACAATTTCGATATCATTGCTAATTTCAAAAATTCATTTTTCATGTTTTTAAAATTGCAAAGCAACTTCACAAAATGTGTCCTTCAAAACTGAAATATCTCTTGATGGATTTTTTGCTGTGTGCTCCACCTCCACATGTGGGCCAACAAGTGAACCGTACAAGTAAAAATAACACGTAACCAACCCGGAAAGTATCCAGCTTACTATGATCTCACTTAGAAAAAAACGGCCTCGAATCGACACCACAATGTTTCCATGTAAATCAGTCTTCATAAACGGAAAAGGTCACGCAGAGGACCAGTTCTGTTATGTTAATCCGCAGGTTTGTCTTTACTTCTTACGTTACGGTTACGTCACGCACCATCGAGGGCTGAACAAGTGAAATCGCACTCGATGCCTCCAAGCTGTCCTGATTTGTGTCCGATAGAAATCGATCCATCAAATCCACAACAAGATTTGAAATGGAAATGGGTTATCAACTGTCATAATTATTTAAATTTCTCGAGGTTTGTTTATTCAGTTATGGTAATGAATCGAGTAATTTATTGTAGATATTCACTTATTTTTCAGTTATTGTTACTTTTTCCATGTCGTGCTGCTCGCAGGGCAGTCAACTCAGACAACAAGAGAATCAATATCATCATCGTTTCGGAAAACGACCTCGAGTCGCCTTAAAAGCGACTCAACAGCAGTATTTTAATGCAAATTCGACGAGGAAGGTTGTGCTGAAGGGCATTCGAATTTTCATGTTCTTCAGGTTTTAACACCGTATTTCCTCCGTTTTTATCTCTCCTCGTTTGAATACCGTTTGGAAGTTCACGACCGCCGACCTCCAAGCCGCAAATCTGCGACTAGAAACGCCTCCATCGAAGAAAGCTAAAGCGGCCCAAAAAGAAGAAAGACAAAAGCAAAAATCTCGATAGCGGGCCGCCGATCTGAATGCCAGTGAAAGTCGAAACGAAGATCCCGCACGATACAGGGTGAGCCAACGACGCGATTTTCGCCGACCTCCGACTCGCGGCCGACTAATCGAAGGTGGCCGCGCCCGAAAAAGTTTGCGTTCGTTTCCGACGAAAGCAAAAAATTTGTGGCTCGCAACTTCCGCCAGAATCAACGCAGAAATGATGTCAGAGAGTGCAGGCATTTGTTTATGCATGCGGTTGAAGGTTCGTCGTGGCATACAATTGTCAAGGCCCTCTAGAATGTGGAATTTTTTATCTTTTACCGGCCGATCCGCCGAACAAAGACATCAACATCCGCCGGTCGAGCCGACAATAAGTGCAACTTTATCGACTCTTACTCGATTTTTACTTTTATGTGAAGAAAGTTCATAAATTATTTATGTTATGATAACGACAAGTTGATTTATAATTCGTCTAGTGCGATTACGTAAAGTGAGGGGGGAGGGGTGAAAATATGATAAACAGCGAACAATCAACACCTGAGCCAATTAGATTCGGTTTTTTCTTCCGGTTAACCTGACACAGCTGATACCGAGTTCTAACGGAAACGATAATTCACCTGGTGCTATACTTCATGGCAGTTTGCGCCAGTTTTTAAGTGGAACTTCGTTCTAATCTGAACAAGTTCACTGAAACACTTTTCGTGACAATTATAATTTACAGTAACGCGGAGATAAATCAGATTTTTACCCGTTTAAATTACCGGAAAATTTCTCTCGGCCAGTGGCGACGTCATTTTTCACGACATTTTTGCGCCGGGGGCAATTAGAAACAGAATTGAATTAAAAGAAAATAAAGGACTCGATGTCATCTGCGGAAAGGAGGACAAGACACAATGCGCACACACGTAAATGGTATTGTCCCCATAACGCAACATACACGGGGTGGCGTAAAAGCGGCAGCTAACCTTGAACCGTACCGTTTTTACGTCCACAAACTTGACGACCCCCACATGTTGCTTTTCCTCGAACTTCTCTGATCTTGAACCGAAGCCGTAACCCCAGTGGTCTTCGGCTATTTAAAGAGACGTAAAAGCGATCCGTTTCGGTTGAAATGTTCTAACTGGATCATCGGAAAACGGTTTTTATTGCGATTTTTTGCCCAGACGCCCACCACGAGAAATATTTTTTTAAAAACTTGTTGTACAAGGTGAAAAATGTCAAGTCTGAAATTGGCGACGCTTAAATACAGCTTTTAATGCAAATTGGGTGACGTCATAATAACTGTGCAGTATGTATTTTGGGAAAATTGATTGGAATTGTCGAATTTCTTTTAATATTAACCTTTAGTTTGCAAGAACTGTTATTAAGTGGTCAATTTAGCGGGTGACTGGGCCTAAATTTTCTATTATTTGCTCAATGCTGAATTTAATAATATTCTAAATAAGAGAAATAGTTTAATGATTCTGAAGACGATAAAGATACGTCCATTTATCTTTGCTACTCTTTTTATCTTTTTTTTTTAATAACACCCCAATGGTAGGATCAAGTGGTGTAACACAGGGGGTTGGCACGAGAGCCACCTAATCCAGTAAATTTTTAGATTTTTTAATTTCATTTCCTAATTTACTGGGTGTTCATATTAATTTTTTCTTAAAGTTGTAATTTCGTAAAATTTAACAAACAATTTTCCGAATTCGATAAAATGGAAAGTATGAAATAATTAAACTTGATAAGGAAACCGTGAAAATAGTATTAATACTCGCGATTCGTTACACATAAAGTTTTCACCTTTCCATTACGGTGTAAATACTTTTTCCACGGCAGACTATTAAATAAAATTTCTTCTGCACTCTCTTCGTTTGTCGGGATTCCAGAATTATGAATAAGCCAAATTAAGAGTTTTATTAGGCTATGTTTCAGACACAAAAAATGTTTGTATTTAATAATTAATTTAATATGCAAAAACAAAAAGAAAATCAAATTTTAAAACTATTGACATTTATAAAAAAAATCCAATGACGACAAAATAATCACAAATAAAATTGGTAACAAGTGTGAAATCTGATTCAGTTCCCCTTCATATATATACAGTTCCATACTGTCCCTAGCACCCTACTAATTTTTTGATGAATTTGAAATGAAACTAAAAAAATTAAATCGAATTAAGTTACCTGTATCAAGAACCTGATAAAGAATCATTGTGGATTATTTAAAAAAAACTCAGTCATTCAAAAAACATTCTCAATTTTCTTTAATGTCAGATTATAATACTCTTGAAACCATTTCATTTGATTTATAGGTTATTTTAAAGTGGGATAATAATAAAGTTACAACTTTATATGCTTCACCCTGTGTATATCATGGCGACTTCAAAAGGAGTGTATTTTCTTTTTAATGGCTATCGATATGTATCTTTTCTAAATTTATTAAGTTGGGGATTTTTTTGTAAAATATGAAACCAAACTTAAGCAATTAATTGATGGTCCCAGGATATTCGAAAATCCAATATTTTGGATAAAATACTCTTCGAAAAAAGGCAGAAAAAGAAATTTGTCCCTGAGTTAAATATTAAATTAAATAAATAAAAATCGTATCAAATTATGCATTTTTGAAAATGATTAGAGAATACCGTCGAAAAATGTCATAGTTAACTTGGTTAACACTTGGAAAGTTCAAACCAGAAATGAATTTTTTCACCGGTGAACAATTTCGTCAAAAATGACACCAGATGTACTCCTCTCAATATTTTCAAAAATCGGGAACCAAGGCGAACACAAAAGGATAAAAAAAATCAAAAATTGTTTAATATGTCGATATGGTTTACATTTCCTGCTAACCCAGCACCTTTAACGCAGTTTTTTTAAATAACAACCGATGTCAAATTTTTTGGCAAACATAACTTGTCCGTTTTTTCAATTCATACAATGTCCCTATTTCAAATTTTTGATTAATTAACATGCTGTAAACATAGTTATTTCAGATTTTAAGGTAAAATTTTCTTTTATTTGTAGAAGTATTCCATTAATTAAAATTCCATTCAATAATCTAGTTTGGTCGACAATAACGTCTGTGACGTAAAATTTTTTGTTTATTCTTTATACTGCGCATTTTCCTGGACTGCTATTACCATATCATTTACCACAAAAGATCTGTTCCATTTTTACATAATAATGAATTTAACGCACTATTAATCGTATATCTGTGGTGCATATACAGGGTACTTTAATAACATGGCATTAGCCAGCTATGTCAAAAGCATGTTTTGTGCAATTTGGTAGCAAAATCCGCCTATTCCGATATCGTTTATTCGGAGCGAAGTTCACGCTCTATTGTCGTTATTTTTTTATGTTTTTGTTTATAGCTCCAACTTGCTTATTGTTAGGAGTTATTGAACTTGTCAGGCCAGATACCTATGGAGGTCTGTTATTTTACAAGAAATCGCGACAAACAACGTGTGATCGCTCGATTGTCCACGCAAAACGCATCTACTTAAGCGTGGAATGCGCGACTGAGCATAAAAACAAAGTGTTGCATTACAGAGTCTCGGAAGCGTCAACAGTTACTTCCCGCGGCCCATATCCCGCCGGGAACGGTACCGAGTGCGGGAATTCGCCCGGCCAGGGAATCCCCTAACCGTTTTTGCCGGAATGACGTCAAACTCCCGCACGTCACGCACGGATCCGGCAAGATTTCTGTGGTGCTAACGACCCATTGTTCCAAGTCGGATTCGTAGCTTGGAAAACACATGGAAAAATCCGTCATTGTTCGCTCCCACGAGTCTAATTTGAATTTGTGAGGCGGAAAGGGTGGCGACTTAAGTCGCCTCTTGTTATTCCAAGTGCGTAAGCCACAGTCGCGTATCTGTTCTCCGATCACATTTCAACGTCTGGCGCCCGGGCTTCCTCCCGAGAGGTTCTCATGCCGGGCCAGATGCGCTCGACCTGCCCAAATCGCCTTACCTCGTTCGTCCTGTCGCACCCAAAACGGAAGAGGCGCCGCTAGCACCCCATCGAGAACCTCACTCCGGCACTGGTCGCACTGATCCCAATTCGACTGATCGCGGAATTATCAAACGCTGAACATGTGCAAGACGGCGCCAGCACCAGCAGGAATCCGCCTCCTGCTCTCGCCACGTTCGGAAGCCGACTGAGCGCTCAGCTCAACACTCGAAGGAGCGCGGAGGTGGCAGCGATTCGGCGATAGAGGCGACTTCGCCCGGCGAAATGGGCCAGAGGATCTTCACGGAATGTGGAATGTTCGCCAGAATTTTCCGATGTGCCCCGCGTTTCTATTCCTTATGCTGGGAGAGCCATCCAAGATCTCATATCCGAACATATTTTAGAATTTTTGAATTTGAAATTTTTTGACTTTTATCCCTTACGTTTTGTGAATACTTTGTAGTATATTTGACAAAAATTCAGTAATTATAGTGGTTCCTTCAAAAAAATATGTAATGCTGCGTGATGGATCATTGTACTCCCCTGTG
>QDEB01097659.1:0-20333 GCA_004193795.1 Asbolus verrucosus | reverse complement strand
AATTTCTTAACCTAGTAGGTACAAAATTATTCAGACTGCTCTGAAGTCTTCGTTTTATCCTTTATTACAATTTTCAGCTTGATAAATGTGCACAATTTACATTTCAAATTGCTATCATAATAATTAATAAACATTAATTTATGGCAATAATTAATATTTTTGATTAATGCGGTGTAGCTGCAAAACCTCGGAGTCTCAGTGGGTTAGAATAAATAAACCTAGTTACTGTTTCTACGAGCATAAAGTTAATCCGAAAAGTCATCTTACTCAAAAAGATTAATAAAACTTTAATCAAGAGCGGCAAATTTTCTCGCTTTCTTAAGCACCGTCGGCATTACGTAGAAGTTTGTGTTAATATTTCACCTGATATCGACGTAAAATTAACGGAGATTAAAAATTTCAGTTCCAATAAAATTACGCAAAAAATGAGAAAGCAAAACGCAGTACGAATCATCGACAAATCGGATTTCAGGAACATGCCTATAGCAGCCCATCGATCGCTGTCCTACTTTAAAACCTCTAACATCGATTAATAATTACTCGCATTCTGAGTAATTACTTTGACAATAAGCAGTGCATCGTAATACCTGAAAGAATAGAAATTTTACAATTTAACTTCGTCACGAGTCCACAACTAATAATTTTGTATCATGGAAGAGCTATTAAACATTAACATGAAGCCTTTATCGAAAGTGAAACAATTTTCAGCGATAAGCTTCAAACAAACGAAACTTGACGTATCAAAAGCACACATTTTGATAAATTTTTAGGTAATTCATTTTACGTTCGAGACGCAATTTCAAGAGTGTAGTGGAGCTGAAATCGTATTCTACTTGAATGACATTGGGTTCTTGTAGAAACTTGCATAACAATTCCCTGCTTAACATTTCCATATTTTGTCCTTCATCCTTTTAAAATTTTGTGGAAAAGTACAACTGGCGAGAAAATGAAAAGGAAAAACTTATAAATGATTTTACATAGGAACTATTAGCGCACGAGCATTAATGAGAAGCGCCTTAGGTTTTTCTCTTCTCTTTATTACACATTCAATATTTTAATACTGAATCTGCTAATTTTCATTCTGATTCATTAAGGAAACATCCTGTATAACAGAAAAATGAATTTCGAAATAACACATCAATTATATATTTCAAAAGAATGGCATTCATTACATTAGAATATTTTAACAATCCTTCCAGTTAATTTTTCCCTGAAATTTTGAGATTACATTTTTGAAATGTGCAATTTAAAATAAAAAAAATCACTCCCGGGTTTCAAAAGAGACAATATTAATACTTCGAAAAGTTGGTGTTCTTTACCAACTGTATTAGTAAATATATAAGCTGCTCTCCCTTAGTATAATGTATATACAAAATTTTATTTCGTCAAATGGTTTCTAATAATTGAAAACCTGTATATTAAACATATTGAATTGCAAAAAAATTCGAACATTTAATTTTGAAGTTTTTTGTTTGTAAAATAATTTCCAACGTCACTTAAGCATAAAATACAAAAAATGTTAAAATTTCTTAGTTGCAAAGCAATAAAAGTTTTTTGCAAAGCAATACATTTGTGATCCAGATCTTCTAAATGCAAAAAAACATGAAATATTGTAATCTTCAAAAAGTGAGTATTACAATAATTTTTCTGTGCCTAATTATTATCAGTTAAACTAAATCACGTACGAAGTGAATTATACCTTCAGAACTTGGTTATTTACGTGATAATAATTTTTATCATAAATCTTATATTTGACATGTTAAATAAGTACATTTTTGATCAACATAAAAATTATATTAATTATGATTTTACATGTTTCCAGATTGGCATGATTTTTGATAACATCAGTTTGAAAAATAAAAAAGTTTTCCTCGCATTATACAATAATTTATCCAGATGAAAGAAATCGAAACCTTTATGTTCAAACAAATTTCAGAAAAACAAAAAATTGTCGTTCAATCTCCCGTAAGTATTTTCGATTATATCAGACAAAGACTCGAGGGCAGAGTGCCATAATATAAATTGGTTTTCAATGAGCAAGAAATTTACTAACCCCAACTAATTGAAAAATTATTCTGAAGAGCAAAAATTAGTTCATGCAAAGGAAGAGAAAGAACGGAAACAATGTATGGAAAATGTAAATTCTCTGTTATCGTCATTTTTCCCTTCGGCGGTTTGGTCGAATACAATAAAACGTCAGCTGTAAATTAAATTTGATCGAGCAACATTTCGAATGGAGTTTGACGTTAAGTTCATTAAAGAAAAATTTAATTTTGCATTCGCTGGAACCTGTAATCGCAAAGTGGGAAATATTATTAACCAGACTCACTTTTTTTCACTTCGGGCCATCTTTCTCTGGGGATCCTTTCGTCTTCGTATTCGACTCCGGCGTAAGCGAATATAAAACGGATGTGTTCGGCTCTCCCTCTGGCGTTGAAATAAATCAGCTTATAGTTTGGCGACATGCCGCTAAAATCTGAAACAAAATGGATTCCAACTGAAACTCCGCTGAAAATCGTCGATAATTTCACAAGGAAACAGTGGAGAGTCAGCGAAGCAATCGGGTAAATATGATTAAAGGAATGGCGAGAAAACGCAAAGAGAGGAAACAGATATTCGGGATTTAGTGAAATTTGATGCCAGTTATCTCGCTGGGGTTTAAGTCGCTGTGGTTCCCCACAAATTTAAGCCTTAAATTTCAAATTTAATGGTTTATTCATTGACAACGTTCCATGTGTGAACAATGGAAAAAAGAAAAAATTGGCATAAATTTATAATAAAAAATAGACGAATAAGTTTGATCACACTTAGAATTTGTGTTTAAGAACAAGATTTAATAAAGAAACCATAAGAATTCCCACAGGTCCATCAAGGGTTTTACCCTTTTACAACTTTTAGAGATTTCCCGAAACTTTTAAAAGTAAATAAATGATGTAAAGCCAAAACCGGTTACCCCAAATTCATGGAAGATTTGAACCTTATCCTTTCTGAAATTTTTAATATTGTTAATTTAATTTAAGAACAAAATATGAATGAACAAAAAGGACAATAGCTTTAATAAAACGGTGGTTCTTGTTGTAGTTCAGATTTCATTAGTTTTTCTAAATGGTGGTTCAATTTAGCAGATTCATCTGGCGTAATATGTAGTGAGATTCACACAGAGAGCAAAAACTGAAGAACTTTTCAGAGTAACAAGTTATGATGTTAATAATTATGTTTCATGAACGATCAGCCATGTCTCGAATCTTACAGATTTATAAAGTTTTACGTCACGTACGTTACATGATAAAGTGAGATTTGAACCGGCTACTTATCTGAGTTTCAAGTTGTAAATTACACTTATTTCTTTGATTACCCTCACGAAATCAAAATTGCGTTTTTTGTCGTGACTCATTACAATGAAAATGTCGTAAAACAAAACTTTAAAACTTACAAAGTCATTTAGTTGGGAATGCTGTTAAGAGGAAATTGAAACAACGAAGAATGCCCAACAAAAGCTTCATACAACCTTTTGAGACTCCAGCAAAGTAAAGAATACATCTTCCATTATAGTCTAAAAAGTTTAAATGGAAGTGGGTCGCAATCGATATCTTGCAATAACGTTTTAAATTAACATCGTCGGATCAGCGCAATAATTATTGTATTTAGTTTTTACGGTCTCGTTTCGGTGAGGGCATTGTAAACCATCGATTGATTAATTATTTTATGTTTACCACAAAATCGCCCAATAAAAGCGATTTTATCATTATTTTATGGCGTTTCCGATGCAGACCAAATAAAAATACAGCTGACACGCTCCACCGCAAAAACTTTCAAAGATTCTTATTAAAAATAAGAATGCTCCTTTTTGGAATAAAATAGACGAAATGACCTGCACCATCATTTATGTTATATAAAAAAACAACAAAGAGAAGAGAAATGACTTCACAGTTTGTTATAAGCACGCCACAATTCCATTTCAGCGACGTCTCATAAATTTTCAGCATTATATCACAGTTATCTGAAGATAATTCACCAACAACTGAACGCGTTTTTGATTCGAAATCTAGATCGTAAGAGTAAATAATTTTCTGGCTGTCGTCATATGGAGTGATAGCAATCATGTAAATGGGCTATTTACTGGTATAGCTGCGAGCACATAGAATAACCATAATAAATCCATTAGACTTGGTCTAGCTGTCTTGGGAGATCGTAGGATGTTAATGTAGGGCAGAACGGTTTCAAATTGGTTAAATGAACCAATCACACGCAAGGCTCGATTTTAGACCTAAACCTATATTAATCATTAGGTGTTACTACATTGTAACTAAGATTTAAGATAGTAATGGGGGCAAATTCGAGTCGGCGAATACGCTGAAAGTCTGAAATGGGTTTTATTGAACCAGCTGATAAGAGGGTCAGAAAAACAGTGGCAGATAAGTCGATTCCTGATCAAAGAATTTACTTTAATATTAAATATATTTGAAAATTATAAGTAGTACTTCTCACATCACGTTTGCACGATCAAACAAACTTATTTGAGTGAAGTTCGATCATAACTAGATGTCTAAGGCAAATTGTGATGGCTCCAATTTTTCTCACCAGATGTCTCGATAAAGGATTGTTACTTTTAAATTTGCATTTCATATTAATCAAGAAATTTTGTTTAAATAGATTCCGTAACTGATTTACTGTATTTTCATTTTTCTGGATACTTGTGAGGCGATCGTTAACGGTAAATTGAAGACATTTATTGGACGAGTTTCTTTTATTATGTTAATTTTCGTTTCTATTTTCTTTTCATGATTTTTTGTTCTGCAAATGGATTCTATCTATAGAACAATAAACGTTAATATTAGCATTTTACAATCATTATTAATATTGAAGCTTCTAAAAGAATTCTCTTAATCTGGACTTTTTCAGTAATTGAACCATTAGGACGTTAAATTAACCGTTCAATTATTGTGAAATAAAACGTCCCTTAATTAACACAATAATCCCAGACTTTCAAGATAATGAACTTTCTAGTTGGAGTTTGAAGGAAAAGGAAAGTAGACGAAGGAATATATTTTTAATGAGTTTTTTTATATCATCGGGGCAAAACTTAAAGAGCTTTCCATTTCTGTGATCGTGTAATCCAAGAGCACCCCCAAACTAAACATTATATCGATGTTTGACGTTTAATGAGATTTCTGGTAAATTTGGATAAGAATTCTATTGTTCAGAATGTAAATAATTATTATATTATTATTATTAATGTTTGCCAACAAGAAACAAAAATCTTCCATCAACTTAATACAGAAAGTTATTTTCTTTCTGCCAAAGGAGTCGAGGCACTATGGTCGACAACTTGATTTATCTCTTTCGCGTTTTAATACTTTCGATTTTTCTTTATGTTTGGGTTTCTAAAGATACTTCTTATCCTTCTGGTTAAAACCGTGCGTAATTATTTCGTCGTTAGACTCCAAAGCCCAGACAATTTTCTCGTTCCTTTGTATTTTTTGTTTCAGATAAATTACGTAACAGCGACGTATATTAAAACTACACTTCACTGTACCATACTGTACACGTCAATGTGCTGCAGAAGTAACGTGCATTTTCAGAAACAGAGCACCATTGAAAAGAAAGATAAATTTATTAAAATTAATAATCAAAAAATACATGATAAAAATTTCAAAAACATGGAATAAATTTACGATCAGATGAATCATAAATAATACAAGATAGCAAGAAAAAGTAAGTACTGTGTGTATTTTTTAGCCCAAATAAAGCATTTGACGCAAAAATTAAACATTATTCCACATATGCAAAGAAAAAATCTTACATTCACTTTGCCTTAACTGCCTTCGCGTGTATTCAACTCAAAAGCAGTAATGTTAATAACAGTAATTAATATGTGTAAGAATGGAAAATGTTTCAGTTCAGATGTAATATATGTACAAAATTTTAAAGTTGATTTTAATTTGTTTCTAAGACCATGGAGTGGTAGAATAAAAGAAATTCCAAGCGATCATTCTAGAGTCTATTTATTTCATACATAAATGACAGTGGGGAATTTATAAAAAGTAAAACGAGTACAACTGTACCCTCATTTAACTGTCATTTCATTTCTTCTGTACCAATTCGAAAAACATTACCAATGAAAATTAAATTTTGAATAATATTGGTGAACAATTTTACATGCGCCAATTCAAATCTACCAGCAATATCCAAGAGTTTCAAGGTTGTAGAAATTGCCATCAAAATCAAAATTATGTATGAATATTGACACTTCATAAATTCTTTACTCTTTATCTTGAGTTACTTACACGTGTTAACTGGCCTAAAAATTAACTAAAATTTAGAAATGTCAATAGTTTGAATTAACCCTTTTTGTTTCATGAATTTATGATGTAAATAACGATTAAAAAAAGATGTATATGATAGGCACACAAGGTGAACTAAGAATGAAATATTAACGTCACTACAACAAAAATTTTAAGAAATAAGAAAGATTTTCATAAATTAAAAAATGATTGTAATTAAAAAAAGAGAAATAAAAGAAGCAATAATCGAGTACCTTTCTATCACTGCAATTTACGAAAAGAAATAGTTTAAAAAAATTCTTAAAAAAACCAAACTAATATAATAGGGACAAGAGGTTCTGAACAAGAAAAAAAAGAAATGCAGGATCAGGTCAAATGAAAATAAAATTTTGAAATATTATGAAAGATATATCTAGGGGAAATATTTAAAGAAATAGTTAACTAAGAAGTTAACTACAAAAAAAAAACATCAAAGTACGTGTTAAAGAAAACGAAATTGTAAAAAGTTAAAAAAAAAACTGAGAACTGGGAGTAGAAGAGTAAGGGAGAAGTTATAGTAAAGCATAATCAAATTCCAAAATCATCTGATTATGATTGTTAACAAAATTCAGTGGAAAAAAAAGTAAAATTATTGACTGTTGCATCTTCATATTGTTATATATTATGTTTATATTCACAAATAGTGAACAGGAGCTCATTTCATGGAAGGTACGAGTCTAGTGTGTAATAAGGGTAACTTTTATGAAATAGACTCCTTCCTACACCTACATGGATGTATGTATGTACAATTTTTTTAATCAAGCGAAATCATATTATTTTAAGTTCCATACAAACCGCATCTGAAAACTTAAGCCAATACTGAAACTAAATTCAGTTCCAACATGTCGATGTTACAATCTCTCAAATGATGCAGATGAGTATCTTTTATTTCTCGATGATTCTAAAACGTGAAGTAAAAAAACGAAATTTTATTTTTTTATTTTTATAAGAAAAATGTTCATTTAGACCAACTATTGAAGCCACAATCTGTGAAAGCAACCATCCGTAATGGAAACATAAAATACCAAAATTTCGTTATCATAATTCACATCCCTTTGAAATTACACATGAATAAATTAAATCTAACCGCTCTATTTGGGGGACTGTAATTGCAATCGGAGGCATCTTAGAAAAAAGTTTGCAAGTACAAAAGAGCCTCTCTATATTTCATATTCCCAAAGTTTTAACAAAATTATGAGTTTATTAAACAAAATTAATAAAAACATTAAAGAGAGATAATATAATGTAAAAATCATTGTGGCCGGTATGTTGATCGAATAATATTTTCACTTTCAGGTTTTACTAATAATTTCAGATTCATTTGACCTCTTTCCCTTTCGGGGAGGCAGAACGAATTTAATCGACGGCAAGTTGACGATGAAGGCGATCTGATAATTTTGAATTTATTGCATCTAGGTATCTGATAATTTGTTCTGTTAACAGTTCACTTTCATATCATTCATACCCCAGAATGTTGGAGTAAAATCAAACAAGGACTGTTGAAGTGAAAATACTAATTCTGATAACCCTAAAACATAAATTTTGTTTGCAGAAACACAGTCAAGAAACATCGTAAGTCAATAAGCTCCACAGTTTGCAAACATTCCCAGATACCTACCGAAGATAAGCAATTTAATTTTGCAACAAATTTTGTGCGGACAGAACTTCGTACATGGCAGTTCTGTGCAATATGTCGATAACGGAAGTGAACAGATTTAATCGAAGTAATTACGATAGTCTGGAAACTTTCTGCTTGTGCTATGTATGCTGCTCTAAAACATTTCAGTTGACACTCAAAAAAATACCAAGACTGAGTTTCTTGAGTGACTGCAGCGATAAACCTTTGTAGCGCACGAGCATTTTTTACGTAAATTCGTTCCATTTTACCTAATAAAATGTAAAATTTTATGCGCTGGAGTCTAATTTATTTCGAACAAAATCAGGTTAAACGGAGTAACTATGTGTGTGTCTGTTTCAAACGAATGATAACTTTCCACGCGATGACATAACATTTAAAAGTTTAAAAAATAAAGAAAAGCAGATACGTTCCCACAAAATTGAATTTTCCACGATTTTGCCAACAACGTGCTCTGGAATCAGAAATTCATTAATAGGACTTAAGTAATATTGATCTAATGTGGGACCTAACAACTCAGAGTGATTCATCAATCACTAGAGGTTGTCTATTTTAGAAATTAGATTTAGATTTAACTTTTTAACTCAATTATCTCAACTCAACTAGATAGTATAATGGTTCTAAATTTAATAAAAATACACGGTTATAGTATTTTGGTGTCGAGAAAACGTGTAGATTTAGCAGCTAAGCCATGGCTGTAAAATCCAGACTATTTTATTACTGGACCCACCAAAATCATTTTTCTTAGTATTAGTTGATATCAGATATTTAATTGAAGCATTTGTACATTTGCATTTATTAAATTTAATTAATTTAGTGGACACTGTCGGCTGCTAAGGCTGTAGCAATGTTTAAATCATGCATGTACTTTTTGAGAAAACATAAGGAAAGCATTTGCAATTCCACAGAGTCCAATCTGTAAACGCTGTCTGTTGAATTGACGCACTTGTGAATTATTTATCGAAATAACCACAAATTTAAATCAGATAATCGTAAGTGTGTAATTAAGAAAGTTTTGATTTTACAACATTGTTAATCTGTAACGATGCAAAATAACAATTTCAGTTTAACATGCGAAACAAACACAATTTATTTTAAATTAATGAAAGTATCAATCTTAGTTGAAAATAAATAGTAAAAAAATTAACCATTCGTGACCTTTTTGTTAAAAGGTTTGACAGAACGAACGTTATTCTCATCACTTCTTTTTCTTTTTATTAGGTTGTGCACGTTTACGGGGGAAGTGTTTATTAAAATCCGGATCCTGTCGCTTTTACATGAAAATTAATTAATCTTGATTGAAAAATCTGACTTCTTTTTGATTTAATGTGACAACTATACCGAGAAAGTATATATAAAAAGATATAATTCATATATATAATTCACAGATATAATACTAAGATTTTTTTTTTGTTTAATAAAGAATAATGAGGTCGCTGTAAATACAACTATATATATATATATAATGGTGGATTCGAGTAACGTTAAATTAAGAAAAATGAAATACGGTAATTGTAGAACCAGTGGTAAAATATGCCATATAAAAATATAAAATGAAATTACAGCTCTTAATAAAGAGAATAGGCTACCGTTATTAAAGTTCTCTAAAATTGCTAGAGGTGATTAAAAAAAAAAAGAAACAAATGTATATTTCCTCTATTCATTTTTAAATAATTTTAACTGCAACAAAAAATGAGGGTGGTCACAAATGGATTAATTTATAAAATATTAGTAAGGCATCGATAAAGTGAAAACTTCCAGAGCATTCATCGAATGAATGGACAGTTTATGAATAAATTTTTCATCCATATTTTGCTTTGCCAATAAACGACTATAAGTACACACTCCATTTGTTTCAGGGTTACAAACGAACGCAGAGGTGTGAAAGGTGCATTTGCCGTGAACAGAATAGAATTATCGAACGCACCCTATGATAATCCTTGAATGGAACATTATTTAGATGATAAAGGTATCTATAGAATTGTCTGCGCCAATAATAACTTGAAATAAAGCCAATTTATTAAGCTGAAAAACCATGTCAAAATTTGGAAAAATTATGTATATGATATTGCTCTTAAGTTAATCGCTTGTCACAATCAGAAGATTAAAGGGCTGCAGACACTTTTTTTTTAACACCACAGCAAAAAAAGATGAAAAGATGATAAAACTTCATCAAATGTAATTATTGCTGATTCTCAAGAGCTCACTACAAGAGCCATTAGGATTTTAGATAACGATTTTTTGAGTTTCTTAAAAAATTGCATAATTACTAAATAAAGTAAATAACAAACCAGTTAAAAAATCCCATATTACAGTATTTTATCCTATAACTGATGGTAACCTTAGATTTATTTTCATAATGTAGTCTTAATACGCAGGGGGTAACATGAAACATAGAGCAAACCGCGACTTTAACGTAACAACTCTAAATTTTCAAATTTACTGCAGCCAAGAACAAAGGGAGTGAAAAAATTGCATATAAACACAAAACGAATTCATCAAAGTATTTTTTTAAAATCATAATATCATTTAAGAAAAAAACTATCACAAAAGACAGATTGTAAGAATAATAACGTGAAATCGTGTGTTTCTGATATTATTTTTTACGTAGTTATGTTAGGAGTTTATGAGATTACTTGTGCTTCACCTGTATATGGCAGTTTCAGTTTATAAGCCATTCGGCCATGAAAGTGTTGTGACCTTGAAACATTTGTGCTAATAGTACAGTACATATCATTTGTACTCTTAATTTCAAGATCAAATAGATAACCTAATTTGTTGTATACGTTCTAACGTTATTAACAAGACTAACATAAACGTTTCAAGGTCAGGAACATAACGCTTTTACGGACGAATGACACATAATGCCATTTAAAATTATAAATAATCAAATAATGCGAATAAGTGGGATTAATTTGCTAAAAACATTTTTTTCGGTTCCTTCAGATTCAAACAATTCGAGAAATTATTTAACCCAACACGAAATAACAAAAAGAAGATGGAGAATTAAAGAAACATAAAACGTCAATATAAATTGCCATCGCCATCGTGAAGATCTTAAAATATTTTATCATAAAAGTTACTATTTAAGAGAGTAGATAGAGTTGGTGTCATTACTAGTGAAAATTAAAAATAATAAAAGGTTTTTTAAGGTAAATGTGACAAGCGTTTTAGAATTATTTGAAATTAATAAAATTATAGACCCCAAGCTAATATAAAGTTCATAATTTTGTTGCAGAAACATAAAAGTTCAGCCATTTGCACAACTTTCTTGTACCTTACGTACATAAAGTAACAAATTTTCCTGCACCTTGCTCTTTACAAAATTTTCCAGACACTTTTACAGTTTGCTAAGTTTATGTGCAGCTCATCAGTTCGCATGAGTTAGTTCAGGTTAATAAGTTTGTCCCTAATTTGTCCGTTTGAAACGGTTTTAAAGCAATTGCCACACACGGAAGATCGAAGAGCAACTAATTAATTCTAACAGATTCAGTGCTAACGAATTGTATGTAAACACAAGTACAAGTGACGAGTTATCCGAATTAAAATCAAAAAACAAAAAATGCAAGAAAAAATGATTTTTTTTAACTCAAAATTAGGACGCAGAGAAATCGAAAAAATTTGGGGTCTTATTCTTCCCTAGTAGCATTCATTAAATATTAATTCCGACATGATTTTAATTAAATATCAAGTTCGACACTTTTTTTAATTGAATAATTATTGATTTACAACATTGTTTGCATATTTAATTTTCAATATTATTAAGCTGTACTTAACATTTTAATATAACCGTAAGTGCGACAGTTAAAAAGTTAAGTTTTGACATATTGATTTTAATGTAAATTAAACATTCACTCAACACGCCTTTGTTACATTTAGTATTTAGTACTGCAAGCTACAAATGTTTTCGTTAATTTTATTTAAAAAATAATTTTTTGACAGGGCCTCTGTAATTTTTCCGTTTTATTCACAACAGTGTTTGCTAATCAATCATTGTTAGGTACATTAAGTGTGCAAATAATGGAACAATGTTGATGAATTGCCAGCTACAATATTATTTAAGTTCGCAGGGAGGTGCTTGCATGAAAAATTGCCGTGAAAAACGCGGATGCGCAACACACCACCGCTTTTTTGTTTCCATCCAGCTTCCTTCTGATAGATGTCACATTTCGTGATGGTCACTGGCGTAGTCTAATAAAAATTCAATAAGGTTCGAGTTACGTATAGAGGCACACGATACACGTTGACAGATTCGATATGAGCCATATAAATTCTAGTTTCTGCATAAATGATAAATGTAAGAACGGCTAATGCGACACGTTTTCTCTTCGACAATCGCGAAGCTCATCCCATATGACCTGCCGCTACGACTACTCCGTTGGGGATGTTAAAATCAATGATTTCCCCACGTGCACCCGCTAAAAATAGATTGCGGAAAGGATTTTACTTTTCAATTCAACAAATAAGCCTTTGTTGCTCGCCAGCAATTGGAAACGCGTCTTGCTAGAGGATATTTGAACTACACATTTATCTGCCCCACAAATTTTGTTTATTGTTGAGCGGAACTGAAACACGCTTAAGAGGGCTCGTTAAAAGTTGGAAACAGCTCTTCAACATTTGCATCCGCTTGTGGATTAGGCGAGAAACAAAACTGTAATATTTTCCACGTTTTATTGGATATTCTACCTTTGTAACTAACAATCATACCAGCAATAATAAGCAGCAAGTTTTCTTAGGGCTTCTTTAGAAATGAGGGTCCCCATTAAACGTGTATTGTACTTCACCTCTTGCACCTGGCAATGTAATTATTTATTCCGCATGACAATGGCAGCGGCGAAGAATTTTCTTTTGTGGATATGTAAAATTATTCACGAAGTTTGTAATGTAATTTACACAAAAATGTAACTTGCAGGTAATTCGATTACTTAATTTGTAAATCTGCCCTCACTGAAATTTTCCATCTCAAAATGCATATTTTCATTTTTACACATAGTTCGCCGGAAACTGTTTCATTTAGTATGTCCCAAGATAAAGAAACAACCAAGTGGAAAAAATATTACTCAATGCACAACGAAAGGGTGAATTTAAATTATTTATTAAATTTATACAGAGAGATCAATAAAGAACGTGACTATGAACTGACTGTATTTTTTACTGCAGAGTTATTTTCAGAACGGCACCCCTCAGACAGATTTTGATCAAAACTGGTATCCAGACTGACAACAGGAAAATCCACTTTTTTCACATGAAAGTGCGAGTGCGCTAATATTAGGTGCAGATTCTGCACTCACATTAAAAATGCTAGTGCACCAAAAGTAGATAGGACATTGGTTAATTCCAAAGGCACATTTATTTGATAGATGCACCAAAAATCAAAGATCCACAGAATTCAAAGATCCATACACTCCGACTTCCAGGCTTTTATCTCCACTGTCTTTTAATAAAAATCTTCTCTAAGATAATGGTTACAATAATTTGTCTATTATGATTTAATTTCAATAAAATAAAAAATATTTAAATAAAATCCTAGCACAGCTCATGAAATCCTACAACTCAGTTAAATGTCCTCTTATTTCGCCAGTGCGTCTGATCAAGCCTTTATTGCATTATTAATAAGAACAGGATTTCAAACCGAATTACTCTTGAAAGGTTGCTTGAAATGTATTATCGATTGGATTGAGTTGAACTTTAATTGGAAACAATAAATTACATTACAGTCTCATCAATATGTTGATTCAAAATTTGGCACTGTTTTCATTTAAGCTTCATAAATTTGTGTGATTTACAAAACAGCAGCTTATGTGACGAATCATTGTTTATCCATGACAACAAAGGCGGGAGTTTTATAAATAAAAGTAAAAAAATTCGAAGATATGAAAAATGAAGGATAACCAAAGGAAGTTCATGCAAGTTGAAGGATAATAATATGCTTTCCAGTCAAGGTTGTTTTTGTTTAAGTGTTAATTTTTAATAAAAATCGAGTGAGCGACAACTAATTTATCCGTCATTCAGGTTCTTTGAATGGAAGTTTTTAACAAAAATATATAATAATTTCTGTATTCACTACTCGACTAAATGAGTCAATTTACATTTTCAATAATAAATAACAAAGTTCGGAAACGCGCTAAAAAATCGCTCTCGTGTTGTTACATAAATGATAACCTCATTATCTTTTAATTAAATTTGAACACCATCGTTCCCAACATAATCGATAAATTAACATATTTCATGAAATTTATAATTAATGTTAACACAAATTTCAAAACAGTGATCTGAAACAATAATGAAACTCGATTTTGTTCTTTTTTTGAAGTAATTATCTCAAAATGTTTATTTGTTTCGATATTAAAAAATGTATTCACTACGAAATTGTTATTTCTCAAGAAATTTTTGTTCTTAATGTCTTTACTATTTGAATAGAATCAGTTTTTTACACTTGTTAAAATCTACCGAGAATAAGTCAAAAAATAAATCAAAATATTCTCCGGTCATGTGGTTAATATGAGAAAGAAGATCAGCTTCCATTTTTATTAAATGATTCTATAGGTGACACGTCTCTGAATTAATTCACTTTTAATTGCGTCAGTCTCTTTTATCACGTTAAATCACTGCAAATTTTTCACACAACTTACGTAGGTACCCTGAAGCAGTCAGTCTGCTAAAATACTATATTTAAAATACTGTATTAGTCCATGTACAACTTACTGAAAATTTCTGAATATAATCATATTTTTTTTAAGATAATCGATTTTAACGAAATTTGGCTTTTAAAGCTTATAAGAACGATTTCCGATCTACGGTTTATCCGGAAATTATATTGGCTTTTGAATTTTTTGTTTTTGATTAAAATTTTTTTTTCATTTTTGTCGATATAAATATGTAAATGGTATCATGTGTCTCGTCCGAAATTTGTCAAATTTCAGTCACCAACTAATTCCAGCTTGAAGAATCGCTTAAGTCCTTTTCACAAACTGATAACAACTCTGAACGGTGTTTAGTTATGCTCCTTTAATTATGCTTCTTCGTCTCAAGTATCCACACTCAAATGATTAACCTCAAACCACTTATTTTGGTGTAAAACTTCAATCCACCAATCTACCAAAACAGCAAGTTTTATTTCAAGACACGTTTAGTGTTTTAATTCGTTGACGGTATTCTACAAAAGAAAACTTTCTCTGAAATAAAAAAGAAGAGTCGTGAAAATAAGTTTCTTATATTTTATTACTAGAATATCCAATCCCTCGCAGAAGCACTCGATTGTGAAGTTGAGATTTATTATTGCATATTATATTAACTCCCGAAAGTTGAACCGATTATTGCAAACGCATGTGCGCCACATATATTTTCTTTCGTATAAACTTCTAAAATTATTCAACAAATCTTAAATCTCGATACGACATAAAACAAAAGTTTTATTGCAGTTGCATTATACAAGCTTTTGATCTTTGTAACATCATGTATATATGAGGAAAAACAAAAAAAGCAAACGCAAAAATTCTAAAACTGCCCATATATAACTTTATTTTAACTGTAAATTTAACTTGGATTGGATAATGTGAACATGCAAAAAATGCACATTATTAAAATTAAACTCTTCACCGTAGTTTACATTTACCGCCATAACAGTATTACAATTCATCCTTGTTAAGGTGGATCTAACTTTATTATGACTCTAAAATTACATAATTCTCTGTTAAATTACGGTTTCATTAATTAAACTTGGGTTACAGCAGAATACCGCTTTTAAGTTGTTAAAAAGTAATTCGACACACCTTTCATCCAAGATATAATACGACATCTTTATAACATGATATATTTATTTTAGCTTTATAATGAACAGATGCAGTAATTACTGGTAAAATGACTTTCTCGTTCTCAATTTATTTCTAAAATTAATATTGCTCGATTTGCTCGCATAATTTTTTGAAAGGAGCAAATCAATTTTCACTTTGATTTCCTTCATTGCTGTTTTCGCATTTTTCAACCGCAATGTCTTATGCTACGATGGAGGATATATTTCAAATATCGAATAACTATCAAACAACAGAACTTATCCCCTCGACACGGTGTATTATTCTAGTCAGTATACTTTACCAGCATACATCAAAATTGTTGACGTAAGACAAAATAGCTCAGAAGATTTCAAAATAAATTCTCCATTCTCCATTTTTCCATAAAAAAAAAAATGTGTCAGATGGTGTATGATGTGGCATGCACCCTGTCATAATATGACAGAATTCACATTCGTTTTATCAATTTCGCATTATTTTGATCAGTCAGTTAATATTTGATATGATTGTCATTATTATCAATAAAAGCATATATATATTTATGAACAGAAAAAAATTAACAAAAGAAATTGGAGAAAAAAATATGATGTAACTAAAACGATTGAAATACGTAACTAACAAGCTATCGCGCTGGTGTTTTAATTAGAAATTATGCAATTTTAATATAAAAGAGGCTTCTAATTGCATCGCTAAATGTTGTAGTGATGTATTCTTCTCCATTTTACGCCGATTGGGTGATTTTTATGACAAAAGTTTATGGACCCACCTGTTAATGCAAGTCTGAATTATTAATAATCGAATTTCTTGTGCCTGCCTGCTATTAAGTGCTCCTTGCCCCAATATATTAGATAGAGAAAATAAGTACTCCTAGTGATTACTTAGGGTGATGGATGGTCATATAACGCACGTCTGAATTTAATCGATCGGTTAATATTTAACGAATTCGTTTGTGTATACTTTTGTACAATGTGTATAAGAAATCAAACTGATGTGGATGTATTTACACACCATCAATAATTCATTAAGAACCATTGGTATGAACGAAAGAGCACAGGTGGGGTAATAAACCAGGCCTTGGTATTATCGAGCAGTTTGCCAATACTTTCGCGTTTCGCTCTGAGCAGCCCATGGAAATAGTCCTTATGACACCTCCCCCGTTCGTGTCGTAACCTTTCCTACGCCTTATTTGCCTAGCTGCATCCGGTCGTGCTCACTTCAGTCTGATAAGGTCAGCAGAAATATCATTTGGTGATTTTATCTGGACCGATTCCTGAATTTTCGTGTGTTACCATCGTAATGGATTAGCGCCGGTGGAAAATTTTATGCCCGACCCTCCCATAACATGAATGAAAAAGCAATTACGCAATAAACCATTTACTCCTAAAAGCAATTAAAGGATGAGATTTCATCTGCGTCGGCATTAATAAAGATGAAATGTACTAGAGCGTCCATTTATCGTCAAGATTCTTGCTGAGCTTCGCAAAGTTCACACTGGACGTGTTTGAATAATCCGTTTAATGTATGCTGTTGCATAAACGGTATTGTTTTTTGATTAAATAAGTCCGTCGTGAGACACTGGAAATTAATTTTGCTGCCCTCGATTTTCGAAAAGGCAGTTCAGCGGGTTGGTTACGGGGTAATCTGAACCATTTTACGGAAACAAAATTGTTAGCACAGCACTTTACAGCTACTTCATTATGTAACAAATTATGTTAATTACTACGACGTCTATCTCCCTTGGAAAGTTTGTTTTGTACTTCATTTTGAAAATCGTTACTCTTACAAAAATTTCGTCTCTGTCTTTGTCGATTTTGTTAGTTATTTGATGATATTTTTTGTTTAAAAATTATCTATCAAAACAAAATTTTGTATCGTGTAGTTTTCACCTTCCCTCGAGAGCTTCAGCTCGAGTACTGTTATCCTTGATTATAAATGTCCAAATGAGGCCACGCGTTCTTATAAGAAATCCTCAAAATTTTCTAAAATTCAAACTGAGGTCGAATTGTAAGTTGCTAAAATAATTTCTTGAACTGAAGGCAAAAAAATTGATTAAATCGACTAAATTAAAAGAGAGTTATGTGAATACTATTCCGACTTAAACTCGAAAGCACAGCTTTTAGCTGTTTAATGAAGCTCTGTTTCATTTGTTACATTTTCGCTTTTTTCCCATTTTATTTTACTCTTCTCTTTATTTTTTTTTGTCTTACTCTGACTGAATTAAACAAACAATGCAAGTACGTTTACGGCTCGTGATTAAGAATTTATTGTTCTATACGAAATTCATAATCTTTATTCTTCATCAAATCATTCATCCAATGATAGGAGGGTATCGAATAATTAACTTCATTTTATTTGATATCGTCTTTCTTGTTATTATTACAATCGTGGTTTATTATGGTTTGTATAATAACTTCTGAACTTTAATGCCTAAAATAAATTGCATTTCGAATGTCTTTTACTAGCCTAGATAGCACATTTAGGGAGGTAAGTATATGGATTATTTGAATAGACGGAACAACTAACGGCTGAATGTTAAACGGGTGCCCCTGGCCTATTAAAATATTCAAAATAATTAAATTTAAAATAATTACTGCAATAATCGGTTTACCAATTGAAAAAAGAGACCTGTAAATACAGAATTTCCTCCGCAAAAAAAATATGAATGAATACAAAATTTAATTTTATAAATTATGAATGAATTTCCCACTGCTTAAGTGAGCCAGAATAGTCTTCATTTCAACCTCCATTCAATCGTCCTTAATTCTTCTTTATATAGCACCATTCGTCGAAGTCTGTCAATTTTCAGGCAATAAAAAACAGATATTTTAAATTTGCATGTTACTATAAAAACGACTGAAGCTACTATTAGTCGTTTTGAATCTCTCGTGTGTACTTTGGAAAATCATGTTTGAACAGCTTTTTTAATTTATGTAAATATATTCGATGACGTCACATCATTTGTCAATTTTGACAGGGCGCGTTAAAAAATAACATATGTTTGCATCCACACTATACCAATCACATTATAACAAACACTCTTTTAGTGAACTTGCAGACAGACGTCCAAGGATAGAATTTTTGTTTGTTTTTAAAATTGCTTTGTCAGTTAATCTGAACAAATTTCACTCACGATGGTCATTTTGGGATCAGAAGTTTAGACCTAATCTACTGATGGAGCGATAAAAGTAAACGATTTTCGGAATATCTCTGTCAATCACATCTCTGAACTCTCAACAAAACAAACTCGGTTATGAATTACTTCTTGTCAATGGCCACCCCTGTCATCAACCACTGCTTGACAACGATATTGAGATGTTGGTTGCAGTTGTGATGGAATTTATAAACCCTAAAATCATTCTTTCTCTTTGTAAGAACTTTACGATTTCACGACTCATTGAACGTGCTTTTACCTGCAATGGGGTGGATTTCGTTGAAATAAAAAGTAAAGTATCTATACACCCCTGATCAAGATTCCTTTTAAAACACTGACATTTTCCACATGTCCATTAACAGTTCAGCAAATTGTTTACTTATCGATTATGTTCTTTTACTAACTGTAAAATTTATTCTATCTAATTTTAAAGTTTCTCTCTTTGTCTCTCACACGAGTTTTCGAACTAGACCTACCACAAATGAATCTAATGCTAGAAAATCTATAACCTGACCTTAACTCTGCCCACAATTACGAAAGGCTAATTTTAATAATCCATGATACACTGATCTACCTACAAATAAATTTCAACAATCGATATTCAATATTTAATTTAATAAATGGAAGAGCATCATTTTAAAAAGGTTCACATGAAACAGTTCTAATCTACAACATAGTGTAATCAGTTGGATATCAAACTTTTTTTTTTAAAGTTCGATTATATATGGTTTCTTAATTCCAACTGTCTGTTCCAAATTTTGAAAACTACTCAAATACATGATGTCAGTGTCCGTTTTCATTAATTATTCGTTAGTGACGCCATATTTTTGACATATTGCATGGGTCACTTTCTCAAATGTCAGTTCTTCATTAGTACTGTGATATTTTAAAAGTTATTTGATTAATTAAAACGAGATTTTTTATGCACATTATGTTAACGTCAAAATAACGTTACCGTCGTTAAAATAATCGACATCGATGTTTTCCTTGATTTTAGTTATTTTGCATTTCAAAAATATTTTTCAAAATTTTGTTAACCTGTGTATCTGTTTATCTACAGGTCTCTCAGATACTTCTTAAATATTTTTATTGAAATATTCAATAGAGGGAATTACTCCTTTGGAACAGGTATTTCACTGATTCCTTTCAAAGCCAATTTTGAAAATTTTGGAACACGAAAAGCTGTCAGAACAAAATATGAAAGAAATTATATTAAACGAGTTAGATTTAAAAAATTAATTCTGAAACGAATAGGGAAGTGTAAGTAAATGTATGATCATGTGTACTTTAAATAACATATTTCGTGAAAATCTTCAACCAGTTTAGTAATAGTCAAATGAGGGTTAGATGTATCATTCGTGTTCAGTCTAGCGTTGTAATGGAAATGTTGGAAACTGTTCTGCAGAACAAAATACTGATGTTAATTACAAGAG